>JAZHYW010024185.1:0-31414 GCA_037355805.1 Ixodes ricinus
AGGCAAACCAAAGCGGAAGTGCTAGCGTGCTTTGTACGGGTTCGCCCTCAGCAGGGGCACCTGTGAAAGCAGGTGTTTGGAGAGTGGCGTCTCCACGGACCCCGAGCCATGCGGGTTCGCCCGCCCACGTCTGGCTGTGCGTGGCTTTCCCGTGTCCGGGGAAAAGGGCATCCTGGTGGTTGAGCCGAGCCCGGGGTAGGTTTGGACCCTTCGGGGCCCCCGGGCGAGGCAATACACCACTTCGGCCCCCGCTTCCCGTAGACGGGAGTCCTGGCTTGGCCCGACCAGGATGATTCAGTCTAGTCGCCACTCCTTCCACTATCCCCTCCCTTCTTTCACCTTTGTCTTCTCCTTCTTTTCACTCTTCTCATTTCTCTTCTTTCCTTTTCAACTCCTTTGGCGGCAAGGGCTAACCTTGGGTGGTGACAGATACTCTCGTCCAGATCCACACTTGGTTATAGTTTCTGGGTAGCGCTAATAGAGTAATGCTTCCAGCAAAGCCATATTTGTTATGGGGTATTACCTATTCCCTCGTTGGGCTCCGTGGTGGGCGGCGCGCCACAGATTCCGAACACCCTTTGCCTTTTTATGGCGCCCCTCTCTTCTAAACCCCGAGCAGAGCGACCCTCCAAAAGGGTTCGCCCCGCTCCCCCTACTTTTGAAAAAGCCAAAGAACCCGACACCTTTTCACGTTTTCTTGTACTTCATGCTGCAAACGACAGTCTACCGTTGTCAAAGATGTCACCTTTCCTTGTCTCTAAGGTCCTAGAGCAGACGATCGGAAAGAATTACAAGGCAAAAAAACTTGCTGGGGACCTCCTTGTTGAGGTAGAAAATAAAACTCAAAGCACAGCATTACTCAAGTTGACAAGCTTAGGCGAACACCAAGTCTCTGTAACCCCGCACCGCACTTTGAATACTGTCCGCGGCGTCATCTCTGAGGATGACCTCCTTCAGTGTACTGAAGAGGAAATCCTTGAAGGTCTGCGTCGAAGTGCTGTTGTAGCCGTGCGGCGAATCACCCTACGACGAGACGGACAGGAGATGCCAACCCGACACCTAGTCCTGACTTTTGAACTCCACTCTCTGCCTTCCACCGTGAAGGCAGGGTATCTAAACTGCAGAGTTCGCCCTTTCGTTCCGAACCCACAGCGATGCTTTCGTTGCCAGCGTTTTGGACATGGCTCCCGAAACTGCCGTGGCCGAGAAACTTGTGCGAAATGTAGTGCCACTGACCACGTCGCTGACATTTGTGAAAACGACCATAAATGTATAAACTGTGGCGGACCACACCCCGCATTTTCGCGCACATGTCCGAAATGGAAGGAAGAAAAAGAGATAATTACATTTAAGGTCAAACACAATCTTAGCTACCAAGACGCTAAAGAACAGCTTGCCTTCAAGGCAAGGGGTTCATATGCCGAGGCAGTGCGAAGGGGACCCCCACTGTCTAAGGCATCTGTGGAGACGCAGACTTCCCCGGAAGACCTGTCATCTCCACAAGGGTCCTCTTACGTACGTCCGAAGACGGTGGGCAACCCACCGCCTTCATGCTCCAATGAGGGTGTTGTGCCCTCTAAGGAGGGTACTGCACCCTCCAAGGAGCCAGACGTGCCGTCACCGGCACCAGCTGGCCCTTCTGGCCGGGGTCGGGGCTGCCTCCCCGTGCCTCTGGCAGCTCTTCAAAGCCTGGGCGGTCAGATTCACCTCTGCCGCCCAAAGGACCCAAGGTCCCATCGGATGAGAAAATGGATGTGAGCATCCCGCTCTCTGATGAGGACCTTCCTCTCTCTAGATCAGGGTCGGTTTCCTCGGCCTCCTGCGAGGCTGCAGGACGGCCTAAGGACACTGCAAAAAAGAAAACCATCCCACGGATTGTGGCACCAAAAGACACATAAACTACATTTCACAATTTTTGTATAACACACTTATTGAAGCGTTTCCTTTATTGAAAATAAATGTCTTTCTTCCTTCAGTGGAACTGCAGAGGCCTCCTGCCTAACTACGATGATGTGAGCTATCTTTTAGAGGAACACCGGCCCATTGCATGTTGCCTACAGGAAACGCACCTAAAGACCACCCAAACAAATGTCTTAAAACACTTCCAGGTGTTTCGGAAGGACCGTACACATGCAGCTCACGCAGCTGGAGGTGTTGCGGTGGTTGTGCAACGTTCAGTTCCTTCTAACGAGGTAGCCCTGCAGACTTCACTGGAGGCAGTGGCTACACGCATTTTGTTAGATCGAATAATTACAGTCTGTTCTTTGTATGTACCTCCCAATTATCAGTTACATGTGGAGGAGCTAGAAGACCTTGTTAATCAACTTCCTTCACCTTTTTTACTTTTAGGAGATTTTAACGCACACAATCCTCTGTGGGGTAGTGACAGACGGGATTCTAGAGGGGCCCTTGTTGAGCGTTTTTGCTTTCTGCGGGATTGTGCCTGCTAAACACACATGAATCTACATATTTTAGCTCAGCAACTCGCACTTTCACTTCCATTGACCTATCTATTTGTCACCCATCATTATTCTCATTGCTTTCATGGAAGGTCATGCCGAATACTCACCCGGGAGTGACCGACCTCTACATCATTTAGAATTTAGCGGCTCATCTTCCCATGACAGGCCCCACGCGCTCGCGTCGTTGGGAGTTCGCAAGATGGCTTTGGCTCTGCTTTCAACGAATCAACTCTTTGCGGCTGCATACATCACTTTACGATACTACGTGCTCGATAGGAAGCCTTACGAACATATCACTCAGCAGCATTTTACAAGCCCGCCATTATCTTTCCATACACCCATGCCGTACCCTCGCTTCCACCCAGGAGACCAAGCCCCGGTGGAACAAAGACTGCCGTCTTGGCCAAGAGATAACAAAAATCGGGTGCGCGGGTTGTTTTTGGGCGTTACTGCACCTACCACGCAGTACAGCCCAGATTTTAAAGAAAGAGGGCCCAGGCGAGGTGGATTCGTGGGCAAGCGAATGAAAAATACAGTTTCGGTAATGCCTTCTTCAACCCGCGGCACTGTGTGTGTGCAGGAAGTCTGGGACCCTGTACATAAGATCGACCTGGCTCTTACCGGGCATTCGCTGTCCCACCCGTCGCCCGAATGGCGTGTGTCCGTACAAGTCTTGAAGAACGGGAAGCATCCTCAGGTGACACTTCCAGTACGTCCCCAGTCCTCGAACATTACACTCAACCGTTTCAGCGACACAAGATCAATGCAGGAAAAGGCTGTTTTCACATCAGGTGGCGTGCACGAACCCTATAATACTCCATTCCACATTACTCGAGAACTTCAAATGGCACTTCTTTCGTCCCAAACAAACTGCCCCTGGACCAGATTGGTTTATTCATTTTATTGTGCTCGAGCTTACTCCACTCCATTCCACTATGGAGCTAACGCTTCTGTAGCTTTATACCGGGGTTTGGCTTCAGGGCCACATCCCATCCTCCCGGAAGACCGGTGTTGTTGTGACCAGTGCTGAAGCCCGCCAAAGATCCCTCTTGTGCATCTAGCTACAGACCAATAGCTCCTACAACTACCTGTCTTTCCAAGACATAGAAGATCGATTAACTTTCAAAGAGACTCATGTTTTCTAGAACGAAACAACTGCCTTGATAAGTTCCAGTGTGGCTTTCGTTGCTACGATTTTCTCCGTCATCTCGTCTGCTTTGAGACCTTGTCGTGTGCGTTTGTCAACAGGCAACAGTGCCTCTCATCTTCTTTGATTGGAGAAGGCGCTGACACGGTCTGGTGTTACGACGCCACTGCAAGATTTGTTCGATCTCAGACACCGTGGCGAATGTTGAGTGCTATACAGAGTTATCACAGCGTACTTTCTCGCGTGAGGTTAGGAAGAACTCTCCTCTAAGGAGTTTTTACAGGAAAATGGAGTCCCTCAGGAGGTGTACTGGTGTCACTCTTTTTATCGTCAAACTTAATTCCATGGCCGTGCAATTCCTCCTTCGGTGCAATATTCTTTATATGCTCGATGATCTGAATCCCAACATCGTCATCATTCCTCAATTTGTGAACGCCGCATCCAACTTGCAGTCCAATAGACTGGTCAGATGGGCCCATTTTAAATGGTTTCCAATTTTCTCCAAACAGCTTGTCAACTTTTCTCGTCGGCGTGGTGCTCATACAAGACGTCGCACAGACATGTATGTTCTCTATTGTTGTAAAAAATGAACACAAGTTTTTGGGCCTTGTGTTTCGATTCCAAGATTGACTTTCGTTTCACACATTAGAGCTTAAAAAAACTTCAAGTGTCTTAAATCTCTGAACATCCTTAAGGTCTTGTCACATGTATCTGGGGCTCCAGGCCGACTGTGTCTGTGCGATCTATCCGTATCTTAATATGCAATTTATGGTTGTATTGTCTATAAATCTCCGTCTCCGGGGCACTCGATCCCCATAAAATGTTAGATCCTATTCATCATCAGGGACCGCGATTGGCTGCTGAGTGCATTTCGCACCTCCCCAGCGCCAAGCAGCTTACGCGGAAGCAAACGAAGTGCATCCCTTGAGCATAGGAGAGTTTTCCCTGGGTTTGTGCGTACTCTGTGGGAGGTGCGCTCTGGTCGCGGGAGCACCCGTTCGAGATAACATTGAGACTATCAAAGTTCCAACGCACTTTTGAAAACAAACCTTCCATAGTTCCCCCTTTTCTATGGCGAGGAATAATACTGCAGCACAACCCGTTGGGATGCGATGCAAAGCCTCAGCTAGTCCAGTACCCACCAGATATAGCATCCATGGAACAACCACCACGCAGTACCCATTGGCGACCTGCGACACCGACCAAGTATACCGTAAAAAGAATGTTCCACAGGAAGTCGCATAGGCAGGACTTCTTTGAGCTTCAGACCGAATATCACGAGTATGCCAGTTTTTGTACAGATGGGACAAAAAAGGACCTACGGTGGCCAGGCTGTGCTATGGTGGGACCATCGGTGGATCCAGGTGAAGAGAATAAATTCAAAAGCCTCTATACTAACAGCAGAGCTTTATGGTTCGCGGCTGGCAGTTGATTATATAAGCAAGAAACGTCTTTCTCGCGCTGTAATCAATCGACTCTTTTTCAAGCTCTCTGAAGGCAGTCGCATCGATGAACGTCTTAACAAACTCCACTGGTTTCTGAGCTAAGCACAAGATTATTCTGGCTGTAGAAAAATCCTGCCACATAGTCTTATGCTGGGTTCCTAGCCATGTTGGCATTCCTGAAATGAACAGCTGATTGCGTAGCCAGCCTCTTCTAAATATCGAAATGCGACACACCACCAATTACCCTACAAAGACTACCACAACTCTCTGACAAACGGTTGCTTATCAACAGAAGTGGCAGCTGCAATGGGACAGCGAAACCAGCAACATGACTAATGCGCAATCAAACCTTTTCTCGGTGAATGGGAGAGCGCTCCGACATCGAGAGCGGCTTTTATGTGAAGTCATACTCTGTAGGTTACGAGTTGGTCACACTTCAGAGTATGCCACATGGACACCTCTTTGAGCGAGTGGGGATGCCCTGAATGTGGTGCACTGTGCAACCTACCTCTAAGTATAATGTACATGCTCATTGTCATGCCCTATGTATGACCAATGTCGAAGAAATTACCCCCCTCGCTGCTTACATAAAGAACACATCCTTCCACTGTCAATTCCTGCCCTTTTACTAGGTGACCGAACCGCTCATTCCATACAGTTGTGTTTTTAATTTCCTCACAGATATACGGCCTTCTACACCGACTGATTTTCTCCTCTCTATCCTGTAATTCATTGTACTTATTGTTTACACTTATACACATTCATGTTCATGGTTTTGTCATATATTTTCGCTACATATAGCTCTTTGCCTCTTCATAAACTCGAATTGTCAATAGTCTAAGCTTGGCGTTATAGCCTTAGTGGCTACGATGCTCATAAAACCCTCAACAATCAATCAATCAATCAATGTACGGGTTCGCTTCACCCATTGAAGATGACCTCATCCTTGGTGGAAAGCAAGAGCAGAAGAAGAGAGAAAAAAGGAGGAGCAAGGCTCGTGGCGGAGGCGAGGACACGCGGAGTTCGGAGCTGGAGACAGACGAAAGTGCTAAACGCGCGGGCAAGGCTCTCCAACTGAAGAGCCGGTCCACCTAGACGTGCCCTTAGCCTCCTCTGCAATCGGACTCTGAACTTAAGTACAGATAAAACCTTTTCTCCAATGGCAGTGCTTGCCCGCTGATGACTTCACTCAGAGCGAGTGGAACTCGGCCTGATCGCTGGAGCCGGTATTGGCGTACGTACCCGCTAACCTCCCTAACGAAATCAACGCGACAAACCGCTTTTCGGCGCCACAAAGACAGGTGTCACGGTAGCCTGGTACATTGAGCACGCCATGCCGAACCCAAAAAGGTGTTTTTTCATGCGGTCGCGGTACGCGGACGATGCGACGTATTGCTCGCATACTTTCTACAAAGCGACGAAATATAACATGAGATGGCAGAAACCCACAATACACTGGGTCGAATCCATAGATCAAACTGCTGTATTTACGTTGTCTCTAAAAAGGAAAGACAAAACACGTCTCACAACAGGCAACTGGAAAAGAGATTCACTCTTTCCGTAGCAAAAGCGAGGAGATTCGGCGATGCTAAATTGGCTTGACTGAATCACCCGGCTTCGATTGTTTGAGGCAGTTCTGCAGGAGCAGATCTGGGTGGCGCTGCAAGTCTTAACGCATTGTTATGTATACGCTGCCTTGCGCATACTAAAAGTGCTGGCGTCGAACAGCGCTTCCGCAAGTAAATGTTACTGCTCGGTCGACTGGCGAGGGTTGTGCGCGAATGCCGACGCAAGAGTCTTTGCTGCTATTTTAAAACCTCTACTAAAAGTGCGGCGTTACAACGTTATTGCCGACAGCTAGCGTGCGGTTGACGCAGCGCTGACGCTGGTGGTTCTTACGCTGGTTCTAAAACCTCTATTGTCACGAATGACAATGGATGAGGCGATGATAACTGAAGAAACTAAACGCTTAAGGCTGCGGTCCCACGGCGGCCATCTTGAACAAGGCGTTAGTTCAACCAATAGATGACGGCACGCATCCGTGGGGTGCAAGTTCCTGTACGCGAGCGGAGCCAGAGTTGCGTGTTCACACCTGGAGCGCCGTCTTTTCCTGCACGGCATGTTGATCCCGCTCCTCACGCTGACTGAACTGGCGATAGGCGGCGCCGCGCGTTCGAGGCGCGCTCAGCAGGGGAACATATGGCGGGGCGCGCAACGTCTACTTTGCTTCACGACACTTGATCCGGCTCCTCACGTGGATCGGATCTTGCGAATAGGCGGCGAGGGCGACGCGGCACGTGGAATAAAACTTGCAGCTCTGGCTCCCGTATGGCGCATTCACACTGGAAGCGGATCCGCGCTCGCGAAGCAGTTGCGGTTCGCGAGCTGACCTCGTTCCAGACAACAACGAGGTGGTTGGCTGTTTCTCGCGATCACGCTGCGATCTTTGAGACTCTGCGTTTGGCAACCCTGTTTTACTATCCAAAATCACTTTAATTCACGATCCAAAGCCAAACTTCGGCTATTTTTGCACTCTGAAGATTTTTCTCCGTGATGTTCGCACGATCACGAGCTCAGGCAGCGCAGAAAAGCGCGACCCGCTAAACTCCAGCCTGGACTTCCTCGACCTCTCTCACAGCAAGCCCAGCTGGCGCGCCTTGCTGACCCAGACACAGGATGTCCCCGACCTCTTCTTCCAAGTGGTTTTCGGGATCAGGGCCAGTTTTCTCCTCCTCGTTGTTCGGTCTTATCTTTTCGGGTTGTGAGCGTGTGGGGTAGACCGTGGTGCGGGGAAAATGTTCGGGGTGCTAGCCGTCGCGGGCTTCGTTGAGTGCTAATTTTCCTCTCGTCACTCGCTCGTCGATCGGAGTCTACTGTTTGTTTGACATTGAGCCCAAATAAACGCCGTATGGATTACCTCTGCATTGCCTGCTACATACACTTTATTGCTTGAGTACGTTCCCTTTATTTATTTTAATAGTAGTAAGCGTTACAGGTCGACCTAAGCGCAGGTACTCCTGCCCACTCGCGGTAATGCGTTGGCTACGCAATCAAGCTTCACGACGCCTCTATCGGCCTCCGTGGTGGTCATGCACGGTGTCGAAAGCTTTCAGCCAGTTCACGCGACTATCTTACTGAGTAAAAAAACTGACATTTCGGCTCGATTCGGGGCTGGTTCCGGCGTTCTACGGGCAGGACTAACAAGGCGCGAGCTTGGGCTGCTGGCACTTGGAATAATAAACAAACTCTTACCCGAACCAAATCACTGCGTTGCGAAGCCCGTTAAAATTACTTGAGTCCATTCTTTCGCTGGCGAGGATTCGGTTGATCGGACGTGAACATCACGTTTCTCCGTTGATATCGTCGAAAGTCAAGACTACAGCGCTAGGACTACAGCGCCTGGACGCCTCACCAGGCTGGAGTGCCATCTTGTTTCGAAAGTCACTGACGTCACGTCAGCATCGCGTTAGTGATTGGTTGCCGCTTGCGGTTCGGCCAAAGCGATTGGGAGAAATCGGTCACGCAGTCTGGCAGCTAGCAAGCGCGCTTCAAACGCTCGATCCCTAGCCAGCTTTGTGGTTGAGAACGCGCGATCCGCTTGCGTTTGCGGATCCGCTTCCAGTGTGAATGCGCCTTTCTGGTATCGACCCACTTGGACGCGTGTAACATTGCCCAAGTAGGTCGATGCAGAAAGAGAAAACACTCTCAAACCAGAGCCCGTGGCTAACGCTCTCCGCTTACCCTTTCCTCCAAAGCTCGTCTGCTTCTACGGAGTGGACTGTTAGAAAGCAAATGCGCGGTAGTACGGAGTCAAGTTGTTTCGACAATGTTAGGCGACGCGCTGATATTATAGCCTGTTTTCGCGCGTGACATAGGCCTATGCAAGAAAAGAATCGACTCAGGGCAGCACTCAGTTGCAATTGGTTGTACAAATAACAAAAAAACGTGGAATAAACGCCGATTCAGTGTGCGAGACCCACGCTGTCAAACAGGATGAATCTGCGAGTGTCGGCATGTTTATGCTGCACCGGTGCTCTACGCTGCTGTGACCTACGACGCCGGGGGCTGGCGAATTTAAACTGGAAAGATTTCATGCCATCGAAGAGCAGTCGTGTGTGCTCCGACCATTTCTTGGACGGCCGGCGAATTGCGGAAAACCCCGTGCCGTTCCTTTGCTCGCTACGACCGAGAAGGTAGGCGGAGGGCGGCTTAGACATTGAAAAAAGAGAATAGTTGCGTGACTCCTGGTCCACTGATTTAATAACTCTATTTTTCTTCAGGTGGTAAATGGTGTAGGAAAGTTTGGAAATGAAAGGGAAGACGGGGGGGGGGGGCTTTTGTTCTGACGCAACTGTGCACAAGCAAGACTAGGGCACAGGCGCAGACTTTGCTTAGCTTGGTAGACTTTCATACGAATATATATATATATATATATATATATATATATATATATATACTGATATATATATATATATAACATAGCCTCGTGTAGTACATGCCGTTACACGTTTGCGCACAAGTAATTCTCACTGAGGCGATGACAGAGGCACATCAATGTGCCAATATTGTGACAGTGGATTCCAAATCAGAAACAAAAAACGGATCCGTCGACTTGCTATATCTGTACTCGGTATTTATATATCGATTCATATTTAAATTTGAGGTTTCTACTATTTCAATTAAAGCAGACATGGCAGCGTAGGTCTGAGCCGCTAACCGCGCAGTTAGTTCAAATGTCGGGCGCCCCAAGCTGCGACAACTCGAGTTAAGCGCAAATTCACATTCCGTAATTCGTGCCATCCTGGCTTCGTTCAACTCTCGATTTCACTAGCTGATCCTCAACTTTACTAGCGATCCTCAATTTCACTAGCGATCCCAATTTCGCTAGCGATCGAAACGCCGAGTTCGGTTTGGGAGCGACGACTGCCCCAGAACCGCGCTAAAAATTACCCACAAAAAGATGCCCGGAAAGCAGGATGCCCTTTTCCCCATGCCTGACACACCAATTAGGATAGTGCTTTCCTCCATGGATGAAGAGCGATGAGCCGAGGGCGCTCGAATACGGACGCGCGTGCCGGCTGAAGCAGCTGCGATCGGTGTGACTCGGGGAACAGGTAACAGTCCAGTAACGGCGGTCGGTCATTCGGGTGGGTTCAGATGCTCCCAAATGCCCGGATGAGGGTAGGCGGCGCTACTCGTTAAAATGGCGCCGGCCAGGAAGCGTGGTGTAAAGCCCCTCTCTCTCTGGGAAAAGTGGCGCCATTCATTGCTGTAGAAATGCTTGAGGCACGTGCCGCGGCGGCCCCTGCTGGGAAATTCATGGCGTCTGCAATCTAGCTGAGTGCTGCGCTGTGCCGCCATGATCTTTCCAAGGGCTGCACGTTGCACGTGCCTCGTGCATCGACGAAAAAAATTGGGTTGTGGGGATATTTATACAGCGTGTAGTTGGTCAGCCATTTAAAGTTGCGACGAGTCACTCGCTGTAGATGAGCAATTTAGCCAGTGCAGTACAACCGCTAGCCTGGGGTCTTTAATGTGCACCACGAAGTAGTGATACACGACCTCACGCCGGTACGATGCTCATCTAGATCGAAACGGGCAGGGGTGGGGCTCGAACCCAGGATCTCTGGGTTCTGCAGCGCGAGCGTTCGCTCCACGCGCGTCGAGCTGGGTGTGCGCTTTAGCCCACTCGGCCACCGATCTTTTTTTTTTTTTTAAACAAATTTATTGTTTGTTTGGAAGATTTCTTGAACAAATACAGACAGCCGACATGCCGGCTGTTTTCCTTCTAGAACAATGAGCAGTCTGCCCGTTACATCATTATACGCTAACACTTCACATGCACCATTTCTGGAGTCGTCTTTCGAAAAAGTCCCACTGCTCCTTGTCTTCTGGAAATCTTTCGCGCGCAACACTGAGAGTCCACCTCAA
Organism: Ixodes ricinus; assembly: GCA_037355805.1. NCBI lineage: Eukaryota > Metazoa > Arthropoda > Arachnida > Ixodida > Ixodidae > Ixodes > Ixodes ricinus. The sequence continues at coordinate 10,986 of JAZHYW010024185.1, forward strand.
CTTGGCCGCAAAATACCACCATGTTCGCTTGGCTTGAATGTCGCACTCGAGATATGCAGTTCGGGATCGCCAAATCGCGTGCAGTCCGAGCACCAACGTTTGGCAGAACGTCGTCAATCTTCGAAGGCCATTTCCTCAAGTGCTAAACACCTCCTCTGTCAACCGTGGTTGGCCTTGAGGTTCGGCGCCTTTCTTCCAACGCTTGCGGGTCACAAGAGTAAATCGTTGATCAGCCGCAGTCATACGCTCTGTAGTTTTTTCTGTTGATCGCTCCCCTTCCTTTTTGACTGGCGCTTCCGCTCCGGTGACTTCTTGATCCGGCTTACCATTCCTCGCTGGCCTTTCTGTTCTCCTCCCCTTCCTTCCGACCAGTTCCGCCTTGACTTGTCCTTCTTGCAAGTTCTCTCCCGTCTTCGGCGACAGCGTCTCTGTCACCAAGTCTGCTCTCAAAATTTCAACTTTTCTTTTCACTCGCGTAAAAAACGCACCCCAACTCCGGACATCATAATTTTGACCCCTCCTCCACGCGCGCGAAATGAACGCACTTTTCTATCCTGTGCAGTGAGGTCGCTAATGCATGGGCAGCGTGAGTGAACAAAACGCCTTGTGAAAGGCGTTAAAAAATAAAAAAGATCCAACAAAAGCAAAAAAAAAAACATAACAAGATTTTTTTTTTCACAGCGCAGTTTGATTTTGGGTTGCGCGTCGCGCGCAAGGAGTTAAGAAAGAGAAGCGGAGAAGCCTCGCCTCAGCAAAGCCAAACCCAGCAGCTTACACAGGCGGCAAAAAAAAAAAAAAATCCACAAAATTACAAAAAATAGCTTTTTTTGGCAGAGCGCAGTTTGGTTTTTGTGCAGTGCGTACGCGCCAGCGCAGAGGGATCAGAAAGAGAAAGCAGTGAAGCCCTTGCCCAAGCAATAGCGCACATAATGAAGATCCTGCCACGCCTGCCTCCTCGCACTTTGGAAAGAGAAGCGATATGCCCTCGAAATGAACACACTTGTTTTAACCTGTGCAGCGAGGTCGCGAAGCTATAGGCAGCGTGGGCAAACAAAAGAATTTTGGGAGGAAAATACACGGAAGCAAAAAAAAAAAAAACATGGAGAGGGGCATTTTTTTTGCGCATCCCAGTTTGGCTTTTGGAGTCGCCGCGCTGCCGCAAAAAGATAAGAAGTTACGTCGATTTTTGCGGGATAAAAGGTCCGTTCATTATGCGAGTAAATACGGATGCAAAAATGTTACCTCGTGTAATGAACGCACTCCCAACTTTGCCTCGATTTTTCGGAAAAAAGTGCGTTCATTCTGCGAGTATATAGAGTAGATGCCAATAAATCTGTTTGATGTTCATAAAAGATATGCGTCAAAAAGAGCTAAGTTTGAAGGGTTCCTGGAGCGTTATGACTTTGAGATACGAAAAAGCCATCGTCCACTTCTTGGCTAACCATTGTAGTTATAAATGTTTTAAAAGATTTTATTATAGTTTAATTTTTTCCTCAGCGGCATTTGAAGCACCATGACTCGAGGTACAAAAAATTTCTATGTTTGATATAAAATAATCTAAAAAAATGTACACAACATTAAATCTTTCTCTGCATATTACCAATTATAAGCACTACATCTGTAGCTAATTTCATTGCCCTAGCTCATGTCATTAAAAACGTATTTGTATTGAAAAATTAAAATTTTATGGGCAATATTTGGAGAGATTAACAAAACAAAATAGTGCAAATACCAAAAAAGTATATCGTTAGATTCTGCTCCGACGCCATCTTAACACGGTTCCAATGGACCAGTTTTGTTATCTTTAATAGATGGTTCATGAAATGTGAACCAGTGGAGCAAGTGAGGATACGCGCCATCATATTCGCAACGCTACAAATGCGCAATACATACAAAGCAATACATTCATAATATCAAATGAAAGAGGATTGCATTGCCTTTCAAACGACATCAATCCCACAAAACAGTATTCAAAAGAAGATGAGTAATGACCTGCCAAAAGTACCTAAACTGCCACATTCAGTGGGACCGTGGCCTTAGTTGGGCGAACTTGTGCCCAAAACAAAAAGGGAAACTGAAGGATAACAGTGGAGCGTCCCGGGCGTCGATAGGCGGCGTAACAGCAGGATCGTACGCTGGGGCGAGAGACTCCGCATCGGCATCGCGGAGCCCCATGTACTGGGCGTGAATTCTTGAACAATCGGCGTAGAAGCTTCGGCGCGGAGAACTTTCGGACCTCAAATAAGCAACAGGATTCTCGAATTTACCAGAACACGAAATTGCAAGAACAAATAAAAGACACGTCGCTCGCAGGAATCGAAACCTTACTCTTGGCGTGGGAGGCAAACACGATAACCGTTAGGCCACGGCCGCACTGCCTACTTCGTCAGCTGGCGCGCGGCAATATGTAGTCCGAACAAAACGTGAAAATCGTTCTGATCTAATGGAGACCCTATTAATCCTAGTCCTCTAGTCTTCTAAACCACAGCGCAAAGGCAGCTGTGGTGTACTTGCAGCCTCGCGCTTGTTGTTTTCACATCTCAGGCTCGCTCACTGCAGGCGTTCAGGCATCTGACACCCACACGACTGGGGCCATTTGTCTCTCGCGTAGCGTTCCAAGCGACACATGACGACAAGTTCAAATCAAGCTATTCTTAAACACGTGTGGCCATCTGTGTTTGATACTAGAAAACTGCAATCTGCTGTAACTGAATGGGAAAAGTTTGCGATTGAATGCTGAACTTCACGTGTAATTTATCGATATGCAGTTTCTGAAAAAAAAGTAATATCGTGAAGATGCTTCATATTTTAATGTCTCTTTATTTTCGTTAGTTGACGTGATTCCGTTTTTATTGCACGAAAAAATAACAGTATTTTAGACTTTATTTTTAAATGTACATTTTATGTACAGCTCATTGCTTAGTATTTTAAATCACTATATCAAACAGACCGTTCACGTAAATTATCGTGGACATTGGGACGTTATAAGTCGAGAAACTAATTGTTGAATATCAGACACTGTGGTCTATTAAAATATTTTTAAAAAACTAACTAAGAATAAATGTAATATCGAGACATTAGAGCATCGTTAAGAAATAGTTACTTAATTTAAAGTCAACTGTATGAATGTAGAATACATGGAAAGGAAGTTATAAACCGTTAAGCCAGACGGTATGCATGGTGGGGTTGCACCTTAAATAAAAAGCTCCTGGCTCCTCGAACTCCGTTTTTTGTGGGCTTACGAAAATATTTTATATAACAGCATCATGTTGTTCAGCAATAGTACAAGAAATTACCTACGTTAAAGCTCAACTCCGCTCAATTCGGAAAATTCCGGGATAATCAGTGATTATACATTAAAAAGGCACTAACAAAAGGCACTCTGTCATATGCTTCGCAAAAAATGGGATATATATTGTTAAATCTTACATTAAAAATGAGCAGAAATCGAAACCGAAACTTCGGCTTCGTCCGGCAACATTGGCCTCAGGCCACTAAAAACATGGCTATCACGTGGAACGAGATGTCACGTGGTCCTTTATGCAACGACGGGTGGGATTGAGGCAGGCATGTACCAGGCTCAAGTGTTGTCTGCACTGCACTCTTCATCATGTTTTGGCGTCTACGACATTCGATGACGTCTGCACAACTGGGGCATCAGTCCGCGCACGTAATGTGAACGAAACTCCGAGACAATAATCCCAAACGGTGACACGACAACAACGGTTGTGAAGCAGGAGACGGCGGTGACGGCGGGGCCGCGGCGGGTAGGCCGGACTAGAGTCACTAAATAAAGCTACGCTTTCAGAGTACCGAAACTCCCAAACTTCGCGTCTGAAGCGCGTCAGGCGCCGCCATCTTGGGTCCGCGCGCAGATGGAGGAGTGACTGTAGCTGAGCCAAGCCGAGCTGTAGCCGTCGCCTGCGCCAGCTGCCGCGGCCGCAACTGTGGCAGCGAATCAAAGTCGTGTTGTTTGTATCTCGACGTAACACGGAAAACGCAGCGTGCTGAGCGACGGACTTCAGCGTGCGCGCGCAGTAAACAGCAAACAGCAGCAGGCAGAGGATCGCTGGACCCAAGATGGTGACGTTGAAAAAACGCGATGATGATGATAGCGACTCACGTGACTGCCGCTGTCCAATGATGCCGCAGCGAACCAGAATATTGTTGAATAGAGCGACTGTATTGTCGGCAAAATGCCAAAGAAAAGGAATGCGGTACTCTGAAAGCGTAGCTTATTTAGTGACTCTAGGCCGGACGGCTCCCAAGAAGCGCACTGCGCAGGCGCATTACGCCAATCACGGTGAGAGGAAACTCTGCTGACGTCACCCTTACGCTTGCCTAGAGAAATAAAAACAAACACAAAGGAGCAATGGTGATCGTTTAGCTCAATGTTGGCTACGCCCTTGACTGCGCTTTTGGTTACACCTCAATTCGGCCGCTAGAGTAAGCCGATTTCAGCAACTTGGTGCGTTGCAAAGTTCCCGGACCATTTAGGAAACATTTCGACAGAACTAGGGGATAATATTTGAAGTGGCCTTCCTGGCTGATACAGAGGCCTACATTTTTTTCAGAAACAAAAATGAAGCGGAGTTTTCTTTTAACAACCCAAATCACAAGTTCCATAAGTCGATGTTTTGGAATTTTTATGTTAATGATATTCAGCCGAAAAACGGGATGGGTGATTTCTCGGGGGTGGGCGCTCATACGAGACTTTACGGTGTACGCGACTTAATGTGTGCAATATTGCGCACTGTGCAAAAAAAAGAAAAAAGGTAAGCGACGAGATGATTTTTTTCAGTACTTGTGACAAAGCCACCTATGTATGCCCATTTTTGGAGATCAGACACCAACATGCCGTTGCTGGCTGAGTTGAGCACTGACGGCACGAAGCAACTCGCACAAACAAGTGCTTCGAAGGCGCTGGTACGGGAAATGGAAATAAGCACAAGACTTTTATTGGGTGTTATTCGTCCAAATACGGTATATTTCTGAACAACAATAAAAGCTTTTACTTTTCCTAGCGTTTGAAATGGACAACTTGAACAACTAACTCGCGCAGTGTTGTCCCTCGTACTGCTGGCGCTTAACGACTTTTGGCAGACTGTGCCTATTTACCTGTTCGGTCATTCTCGTTAAATGAAAATAGGCACTTGGCGCCTGTTTTCATCAAACGAGAATAACATGCTTTGACGTTGACAAGACCACATCACTATATGTAACTTAAAAAATTGTAGAGCCCTTCCACTTCACGTGAAGATGGAGGACCAGCGAAGCTGTTTTTTAAAACGTCTACGACGATGCCTAAAGGACGACCTCAAGGACGACTTCTAGGACGACCTCGAGGACTGCGCCTAGAGGACGACCTCAAGGACGACGTCTAGGGCGACCTGAAGGACCTCGAGGACGACCTTAAGAAGGACCTCGAGGACGACGCCTAGGACGACCTCCCGGACGACTCGATGTCGTTGATGCCGTTGGCGATGATTATGATTCGAGAGGACGAGGGGTGAAGATCATAATGATGCATCATTATGATCTTCACCCCCTTCTACCAAAAACACTTTTAAGTTCTGTGTCGTTTTTTATCTGCTGTCTCGGGGTTTGCAGTAATGAGTAATTGACACCAGCTCGTTTCCCCCTTACGCTGGTTTATTCACGAAAAACATTCAACTGCCAGGACAGCACGCTTATAATATAACGATACTCTTTCAGGAGAGCAGGAGAAATAAAATATAACGATACTCTGATTATCAACTTTATGCTCGAATTGAACTTATCTGCTTTATTTATTTCATTTTCTTAGTTATCAAATTTTATAGAGACAAAAGCTGCACAAAGAGTCTGCCGACAGGTCACCTGCAATTGGGCTCCAGCGAGCAAAAAAAAAAAAAAAAAAAGAGATCAGCTTTGGAATTGAATGCTTTTATTAAAGCGGGAAGGTACAAAACGATCACTCGACTCCCTTTCATTTCAGAGCATCTAAATGTGAAATGTTGTTTCTAAAAGAAAAGTAAGTGGATTTCTCAACACCATGTTACAAGTGCACACTCTTTAGTGTTTGAGATGGTGAGCAATCGCTCTGAGAAAATCTGGTACGCTCCTGCTGCGTCGATTTTGGCACATAAGAGCGATCCTTTTGTTCCTTTTTTTGGTTGCCTTTTTCTGGCGGGGCGGCTCTTGGCTCCGAAGCATTCTCTCCAGCTTGTCCTCGGTGGCCTTGTGTTCGGCGGCCATACAGACCAAGAATTTCCAGATCCCTGGGTGTGCGCGTCCTACCACCTTCAGAAAACGCGCGTGCCAACTCTCTACAGAGTTGTTTCCTCTCGGCTGGCCCTGGTTCATGAGCGGGTGTGCGGACCACAGGTCAGGGGGAAACTTGGGTTTCCCGACCATGTAGTTCTTTTCGAACCATTTCAGAGCGCAGCTGCCTGTGCTGGAAAGCTGGCCTTGATCTCTTCATAACCCTGGATATAAAAAAAGGCAAAACTAATGATTACACCTCCTAGAATTTTGACTCAAAGTACGAAACTGCTAATGAAACGGTAATGCGTACGCACCCGACGTATTCGGTGAGAAGGCCGGAACGATAGCGCGCAGAGTTGCCGCAGTGAGCTCGCACACTGGGCGTCGTTCACATACAGGGTCCGAATCCCTGTCTTCTGCACACGCCGGAAGACATATTGAGACGAATGAAGAGAAAACAAAAAACAACCGTGGAGTACGTTGGCTTGAAACACGCGACGCAACGCGTTAATTGCAGCCAACTCAAAGTCAGTTACAATAAACCCCGGAGACAAGGGGAGTCCATGGCGCCCGGCAATGTCGAGAAGGGCTTGCGTGATGAATCATAAACGCAACATTAGAGTATGCAAATAAAAACAAAACATACAATGTGTAGCTATTATTGTACCTTAGCATATACAGAGTGCTTGAAATAATTTGACCAGATTTTGTTTAAAAGAGGGCGCGAGTTAGCCGAGTGCCGTCTTTACCATGTATTTATCGGGTTATGGGGATTTTCGATGAAGGGTAATCGCCCTGATATGTTGAATAATTACCTAAATATCTTAATAACATTTTTGATTAACCTCGCAATTATCACATATATGATCTCACGCAGCGCTTTGTATAATGAAGTCGTTTGAATAAAATCAAACGCCCGGTATAGTTATCGACGAATAGCATGATGTCTGTTGATTGCATCAAGTTTCACTGCTTTGATCTGGCATGCGGGATGCAGCGATTTGTGTGGGTGCTTGGGTTAGCTCGATGAGCTCAGAATTTTGCACCCTTATATTTCAATATTTTTAACTGCAACTACACCCTCAAGAAAAAAGGGTGTAAAAGTGTGTATGGTTACACCCTTTGTCCCATATAATACACCCCAAAACTTCAAATCCGACGTACAGCGCCCTACAGTTGGACAGACGGCCCGAAATTTTACGAGGGCTTGATAACCGTGTGGTACAACTTATTAAAATAGCTAATGTACGTTTTACTGACTACAAAACAAAAATAATCGGGGTTTTCTTGGCCCTACTGTAAAAACTCGGTGTTTTCTTTATGTGGCCTTTGATACGTACTTGAGCTATTTAAGAAGTTATATCGCACCGTTATCAAGCCCTTCGTAAAATTTGGGGCCGTCTGTTCGACTGTAGGGCTCTGTACGTCGAAATGAAGTGTGGGGTGTAATATATGGGACAAAGGGTGTAACGATACACCCTTTTTCACCCTTTTTCTTGAGAGTGTATGCGGAGGCGTGTTCGTCTGTTTCTTTTGCAGGGGCTGTGGTGACGTCAGAACGCCGAGCGCTGATTGGCTCTGATGAAGGATAGCGGGTAGATGCTTGCTGCCTTGAGGTCTACAGCACTATCCTTCAGATCAGAGCCAATCGGCGCTCGGCATTCTGACATCACTCACACAGCCCCTGCAAAGAAACAGACGGACTTCCGTTCCGCATAGACAAACACGTGGCTCTCACGTCACACCACTGATGTGGCGCGACTGTCGGCAGATCGCATGCGCAGACATGTCCGCTCAAACAAATGCGATCTGCGCATGCAGTGCCCATAGCTGATGTATAAGCAAGCTTGTTTGTAAACAGTGTGTTAGCTTGTAGTTCGGCCATAATTTTAAAAAGTGTTGAGAAAATCGTCAGCCTATAAAATGAGGCAATTTGTTTCAGCCTTGAAAGCCAAGGTGAAATAAATTGAGAGAGTATATATGCTTGCTGCAACATCTATAGCTTTCCCAAGAGCATTATCGATTGCAACATTTTCACGGGTCAAGATAATTTATTGTGGCCACCAAAAAAAAAAAACGTACCAGCAGGGTTCTACTGCTTTTCATGTAATGTTTTCATGTTCAATACTTTTTCACTTCCTCAACATATTAGCCAACCTTAGGTTGTCAAAGTGTGAACTTCACGATACTGCAATAAGTATAAATGGTGGACAAGCGCAATTACTTGAGAAGAAAGGTCTGCTTCTGTATCTTAAAAGGGACAATGAAGGCGATTTAATTTAATTTGTTTAAATTGTGTTTTTAGGCTTCTTGGGAACCTGGCATACTGCTTAAATTTTTATAGACATTTGTGACGCATATTTCTATACCTACGAAAGAACTGAAGAAACCGAAACTCAACTATCTGCGTTTCTCGTTTTTGGGCCTCCAGAACGGAGGTGACGTGCAGAGTGGCGTCACATGTGAAGTGTCGGTACCGGTAGCATTTGGGGCGTCGAGACTCTGGTTACCGCGGTGGGTTATAGCAGCGCGGTGGCGCGGTCGTTTCGCCGAATTTGTCAGCATGGACGGCAATGCCGCTCTCGCGAGCGAGTTCGAGCTTCCGTTCGGTAACCGAACACCAGCGGAACGAGAGCTACGTGCGTGGCGGCCTCTGCTATCACCCGACGGAGACCGCTACGGCCGGCAACGAGCGGCCCGCATGCCGAAGGACGGACGCCGGGGAGATGCCGAGGAGAGCGGCAGCGATCTGGCCGTTCTGGCCGTCTGCAAGTGGCGCGTCAGCGACCAATGCGCTGACGCGCGACGTCGCAAACGGCGCGCGTCAGCGCTCGTTTGGAGGGCCAGTGGCCGCGCGACGTCACAAACGGCGCGACCGCTCGTTTGTGACGTCGCGCGTCTTGGCCTCGCATCGGTCACGCTGAGCTCGCTTCTCCTGGCTTCTCCCGCAACTCTCAGGCGTCGCCCCGGTCGATCCAGTGAAATTATTACCGCGACTGTTTTATTGATTTGCAGCGGCACTACAAGCGCCGGTTTCGGCTGAAATTTGGGCAACGTGGCCTGAGACGTGCCTGGAACCCAGTTCAATCACCAAAAGTTGTCCTAAATTGCCTTCATTGTCCCTTTAAGTGAGTAGAAGGCTGCTTACGTTGAAGAGCATCAGTGTCCTCGGGACAGGTAAAACGAGTGGCTGCCTTTTACTTGTTTTTCCATGTCGCCATACTTTGTGATAGTGTGGCTAAAAGAGCAAATGAGAATTATAATTTAAATTGATACTGCGTCCCTGGAAAGCTACGCTCAAAGAATAGGCACCTTTTCCCCTTTGTCCAGTGCAGCTCAGACGGTCATGCAAGCATTCGGATGGTAGACATTCGTTTGCGGACCTGCAGCTGGGCGCAGAGAGGCATGAGCAGCCAACACACTTGATGCATATGCTGGCTAGAACAAATTTTCTGGTTAAAAAATTGTACCTTTCCCGCACTATTGCTAGATGCGATACGCAGACCCACTGTTTTGGACACAGAAGCAACTCCAGGTAGAAGAGTGCCCAGTAATGTGACTGACCCGAATCATTTTGTAGCATCTTTTGGAGCAATCCAAAGTCCATTATGGAAGAGCCAAAAGTATTTTTGGAGCACAAGCTACACACTTCATTTTTATTCATACCACTGCAAATATTATGTGTTGAGGATTCGATGTGTTGGCCTATCCAAGTAAAACATATGCATTTTTGCCTTCACACTTCTGTGCAACGACAGGTTTGATTTCCTCTAACACACAACTAGTTGTTTAGTTGCATATAGAAGCACTAGGCATGGCAACAAGATGCTGATCGATGAAGGCCAGTATGAACTGCTGTTAATTGTGACTTTAGATATGAAATAAAATGTAGACCAAATAGTATGTTCAAGTAAAATAATGTTAGAATAATATTGAGCACGCAAAATTCGTTCAAGTTCTAAAGGTTGTAAAAAAATAAATTCATAAAACACATAAATCGTCTTTATTTGGCCTCTAGGATCACGAACATCGAGATTATCTTTCAGTTTGGTGCACGGAGGCTGCAGAAGTTAATTTTAAAGTACTGCTGAAGTCGCTCTTTTCCCGGGACGCGACGTCATACTAGAAGTTATCCTAATCTCTGCTCTCGCGCATCTTCAGCGCCCGTAAAGCTATCCCCATGCACTCTTGCTACTTTCAGAAAAGGTCAGAAATAGACGTCACGACTGATGTCAGTGCGGAAAAATGCACGTGGCAAGCTGCGCGCTGCTGTCCACACAAGCGACACGCGCTGACGGCCCAAAAGATCCTAGTGCATGACGTCAACGACGGATCGGAGGTTTTTCGTGTTTTCTCGCGTTTGTTTACATCTTCGGAGAACACGAACCTGATATTCAGATTCACGGGATATAAATACGCCAAAATCCACCTCAAACTCGTTTTTTTAAAATGTTTCAGCTTTTCTTTAAATTATGAAAATTAATATCATTTTGTATGTAAAACCTCATAATAACAAAGATCGGCATGTTAACGATAAGTATGCCTTTTAAAACAATCCAGCCAAAGTCGTTAAGGTTATTCCCAAGCTTCCTCCTACTGCTTCACCCTAATTTAATTTTAATTTATTGTAATGACTTTACCTTTAATGGATAAAACATATATAAATGTGAACCCTAAACAACGGAGTTCAAATAAAAATAAACCTATGGAGCAGGTCATGTCGATTTCCTAGCGAGTGCCCTCGCAAATCCCGAATTTGAAAAATATGTCGCCGAAATACCGCAGTTTATCATGAAGAGTAGCTGCAGTTGAATTCAGGTATTTTTTGTTCTGCGTTGCTGAAGTTTTACAATCTGGGTCGAAGAAGGACGACACTCACACACGAAAGGAGCAACTAACAACTGGTTTGCTTTTTCTTTTTTTTTTTTCCAGACAAGCATGGCTGATAGAAAAAAAAACATCTAAAAGATACAATAGGGTCAGACATAATCAGATCCAACACAGTCATGCAATTGTAAACACGTCTCTCGATTAGATCCCGGCTGCGGCCGCCAGTGCAGACGTCCGCTACCCATCATGACGCCAGCATCTTTTTTTAGCAAGTCTATTTTTTGTTAAGAGTAACCGACAGTTCACTAACGCACGTCCAGTGTTTTCCTGACGTCATGAAAAAGGCCTCATGATTTCTCGCTTCGTCCTTTCACTCGATATTTCTAAGATAGAGCGTTGGCTCCAATGAACGCATCGCAGGGCGTCCTATACACCTTTTCCGACGTGGTCGCCGCCATCTTTAGCTCTGGAACTTCCGGTATGCGTGAAAACATCGCTTTCTTCTCGCCTCGACAGTAGAACGTGTTAACATTTTATTTGCAACCGCAGGTCGTTCTTGTTATGACCCTTCTATACTTTTTTACTTGTTCGGGGGCTGTAATCTCTTGCTTTTTTGTTCGGAACGCATACCGGACAACGGTGACAACGTGGCTGAGGCCAGGCAATAAAGAGGCGAGGTCAGCTAGACCGTCAGCAACAGTGATTCTTCCCACCTTTCCACCTTGAGTAGTGCGAACGCTGGAGAAAGTGACCTCCTCTCCACCTTTTCGCTCCGCTGAAGTGGAAAGGGGTGGGGAGTGAGTGCCACTGTTCTTAACCCTCCTGGCAACCGACTATAGTACAATGGGCTACGAGATTCCTGGGGCTTGTAACTGCTGCACGCTTGCTGACGGTGCTCCCGTATCTCTCATTTAAGCGCCTGCCTGTTTGCCCTTATGTCAGATTTTCCACGTGACAAAGGTATTTTGCACGCCACACCTTCAACGACACTATAAACTGGCATCGAAGTGTCGAATTTGGACAACCTCACTTGGACTCTCTTACGACCGACACCGGTGCCAGTTTGTAGTGTAGTAGTTTGTAGAAAACCCTTAATTTCGCGGCACCTGTTTTTCGCGAATCGGTCACAGGGGCAGTATCGTGGTCACCGAATTTCGCGAATTCCAGAGGCTTTCATTGAAAGCTATGAAGGATCGAATTTTCGCGCCATATTGCGCAAATTTTTCAATTGGCGGAAATTAAGGGCCTGCTGAACCTTAAGGGTTTTACAACATTAACCCACTTTTACAATATTAAAGGGACCATGAAATGATTCTGAAATCGAATTTTATCCACCGGACGCCGTAAAAGGTTTGAAAAGAAACACAAAAACACAAAATAGGGAGCCAAAAAAATTCTTCTTTTCTTCGAGGAGCTCTCTGCCTTTTCACTGCTATGTATCCGCGGAACTGCAGCATGTCAGCCGAATGCACGTAACGCCTATTGGGTGAGTACACTTACCAGCACCACGGATCATAAACAATAAATAGCCGGCAAATATTTCCTAAAAGTTTTGTTAAATATTATTCAGACCACATTTTCGCTAGCATAATTAGAGATGTTGGCGAAATTGCCAACTTTGATAATGCACGAACAGCGCCATCTAACGTCTGGTAAATCGGCCGTGAGAGCCGGCTCGGAGCTGTCCTTACAACGATCAAATCAGCATACGGAGACAGCTGCTGGTCACAGCGATCACGAGCAATCCGAACGTTCATTCTTTTACGTGTTCTTCTCGCGGCGTCCCGACTTCCAGCAGCAAGAAAACAAACACCCGGAGAGAAGCTACAGCGCGTCTCACGAATCCACCGAACTCGGCAGATATGGCCTAGCAGCCGCACTCAGGTGCTGCGTTGCTTCAACGGTCTTTGGCCGGGACCATCTGCCCACGACCGGTTAGCGTGCTGAATGGAATATGCCCAGTGCGGACCCTTGGCGGACCACTTCCGCGATTATAGTTTGATGGCTGACCCCAATTTTAGATTAACAGTTGAGGTCAATCTCTTCCCTTGTCATCTCCTTGTTTTCCGAGGCAGTGTTGACGAACACTGTCATTCCATCGTCATTCTATCTACTTGTTTTGGTGATATAGAGCTCAGAATAAACGCCGTACGGATTACCTTCGTAACACGGTATGTACACTTTGCTATTAGTATGCCATTTTATTCGACACGACTGCACGTCACTGGTCGAAGCTCATAAACGTTCAGTGAGAGCTACGTGCAATGCCGGGCCAACCTTCCTTTGCCGAGTGCCACGTCAGTATCAAGTTGCAATCGTAAAGATCGGTCCCGAGCAAGCGCTCACAGCAAGCACACAGCATCACCAACAACTGCGCAAAGGTCCGCTCTGAGTGTGAACAGGTATAGCGTCAAAAGCTTTGCTGACACTATCAGAGCTCATGCATTTTTTAACGCTGGCCGGCTCCTGCATCTCCGAGGCCACGAAAAACACGCCGCACGATTTGTCTCCATCTACTTCGGCTTGCAAACGACGCTGACAGCAGGCCGCCTTTTACCAACAATGACAGTTGGGCTGACTTCTGGAGTCTCACTGAAGACTCGCCGCATTTCCCAACAGGCATGACGGCGTATCAGACTAGTCCCATGCTGTCGCTCGTAGCGTAACACATCTCATTGAATTTACGCTCTCGGCTACGATGGTGTCCATAGCTATCAGCGGCGATAGAGGCACCGATTCAGAAAATACGTCGGTGACATTAGCGCGGTAAACCTACCGCGCACCCCAACTCGCCTCCGCTAACGCTCCCATTCTCACTGTCCCGAGAGAACTCTCGGTTCTGTCCCAGCGTACGCCATGACCGTCAAGACTACGCCGCAACTTGTTTTGCGGTCGAGTTGGAGAGAAAGAGAAGAAGTCGATATTTCATTATTTTTTTGTGTAGGGGTTAATGAACCGAGACGAAAACGGATGCCTGTTCGGCATCCAGTGAACGTTGAGAAGTTTATTGTAAAAGTGCATCTGGCAAAAGTAAAAAGGTCATTTTATGGTCCCTTTAACCCTGGGATGAACGTGTTGTGTGCCCATAGATTTCAGAGGAGCTATTCCAACTGCTTGAGCAAGGTCACGTGGCTCATAAGCCCTGTTTGCAATTCGAGTTGCTCGGAGGTGACGAAAGCGTCCGCTGCTGGTAAGCGTCTCCCACCGCTTCCCCTTTTCAGCTACGGGACAACACACGCCGCATTTCCGACCAACCTCACGCATGAAGCATCGACCTCGTGAATTCCAAAACGCCCACCTTGGGTGGAGTCGCTCCTCTCTTCAATCTAGGCTCTTTGTGAACGGTCAGGCTTTTGCCTGTTACATGAAGGAAAAACGTAATAGATTTTTACAATTACAAGTCCCCTGGCCTCAGAGTGCAACGGTTACCGTTACCAATTACTGTGGACGAAAAGTAACAGACTACTCGTTATGTTACAAATTAAGGCCCGTTCACACACTTGCGCTGACCCGCACCCACCAGGCTCGCCTGCACAGGTGCGCGTGCGGCGCACATGCGTTGCCTCATGCAGAACGGCGCCTCCCATTGGCTCGTCGAAGGGGTCGCCATAGCAACAGCTCGACGCAACCGCTTCTTAAAAAGGGCACAGACACCCCAAAGGTTTATTTTTTAATGCGAATAGCATTCTTTGGATACTTCACGCACTTTTTCATGTTCTATCTATGTATCTATCTATCTGGCTATCTAACCTCTTACGCCGCGGGTCGATAAATAAATAAAAAAGACCGGCGCCGGCTGGATTCGAACCGTTGACCCTTTGATCAGCAGGCAGACGCGCTAACCACAGAGCTATGAAGGCAGTCATTCAACGCACTCTAAACGGTTGTTTATATCTTTACCATAGGACGCGCTTACAGCGCTGTCACAGCTACCGGTGCGCGCGTGTCCATGCACGAGGGCTCAGCTCCGCTCTCGTGAGGCTGAGCACGGCCGCTAGCTCACCCTCTCCCGCGCTCGGGAGAGGGTGATGTAGCGGCTGTGCTCAGCCTCACGAGAGCGGAATGAGCCCTCGTGCATGGAACGCGCGCGCACCGGTAGCTGTGACAGCGCTGTAAAGCGCGTCCTATGGTAAAGATATAAACAACCGTTTAGAGTACCGTTGGTTGAGACTAGCTGAGACGCCAGAAAGTCTGGTCGGTACCATTTTGAGTGTTTGTGCGTATGGCGCGTGCTTTGCTCGCCTTCCTAAGTGACACAAACGCACGTGCTGGGCTGCGGAGATCGTGCGCAGGGCTGTGAAAGTGTCAACAAATTTAGAATCGCCTCAAGAGTGGGCTGGCGTATCTAGAGTGTGCCGGCCACCTGACGAACGCGCATAACTCCGCACCGTTTGATGCTATTCGCATTAACGTAGATAATCATTCCCAAAGGATGGGTTCTGCTGATTTTTTTCCGTCTAAAACGATGCAAGTTGTAGTCATAGACACGCAAAAAAAACGCATCGCGAAAAAATTTCCCCGCGGGCGCGCGCGCTCCCTTTTTATTTTTGCTGTTTCATTCTCCCGCCTCTCGCCTCATCTGTTCTTTGATCGGTGACGTCAAAATCAGGAGATATTCGCGACTCCAGCAAAACGAACGACACCTAAGCGGGAAAACACTGAACTGGCCGGACCAGGTCCTTTCGAGATTTCTGCTCGTCTCTTCTGGCTTCCGTGTTTGCATGTTGTCGGTGGATTGCGCGACAGAGCAGGTTCTACCAGTGTCTGTGTCGTGAACCGTAGTACCGCCTTGTGACCCAGGTTGCTCTGCACGCGACCTATGAACCGCGTGAGCTGGACATTCTGCGTTTCTCAACGTTCATCAGCACAGTGGAAGGACAGTGGGCAGTCCTTTCCTCGTTTCTCGAAGAAAGTCAGGCCTCTGAAGCCTCGCTTACCCTAACACATCGCCGCAGGTTCGAAACGTGGAGAATAAAAAGCGGGGCTGAACCATTTGGAGTCCACTTCCCGCTCGCTGATGCCCCAGCGCCAGAGGCGCTGGAACTGGCCGCCATGGCGCGGCACGACCTGATTCGACCGCCATATTTGCCCGATAGTGGCGTCCCCTATAGGTCGCTGGATCGCGAATAAGCTTTGTAGGCGACATTTCTATAACGTTTAATAACAAAAATCGTAAAACATGTTTTTTAACGCAATTGCAAACACACTACGGCCCCTCTTTTTGAAATACCAAAAATCTGAGTTCGGTGTGATGTCGCTTCCTGGATTTGTATCCCCCCTCGGAAAACTTGGCGGCGCTCGAGCAGATCGGCGAGTCGGGGAAGAAACCGGTTTTTTCCCGCGCTGGCTCCCTTCTATCCCGCCTGCTCACCTCCTCCTCGCTTCGGGTTAGTTAGTTAAGAGTTTTGAGAGTAAGGAAGACAAAGGAAGTGTTGCTGGGCCGGAGGCTCAGGGGAAACGGCGCTATGCTTCATAGCGTGGAGCGGAGGTCCGAAAGAAAGTCGAGTCGCCGGAGACCGCAAAATTTGGCTCACTGCATTGGCGCGGATCGCGCAAGGAACTTCAAAATCGGCATTTGGAAAATGTTTTTTTTTAATTCACAAATACTGCATTCCCAAGTTTCGAATTTTGAGGGTAATGTCCCGGCATCGTTTTCAATCGTTTCGGATAATAAAAAAAATATGATTTTGATGTTTCAGTGCTTTTATAACGCAGTGAAACGCAGCTGTGTGAACGAGCTCGAGACAGAACCGGTTTTAAGCCTTTGTGACGGCTCCCGACCGGCTGTATCGCTGTGCATCCGGTCGTAAGCCGATCCTGAGTTGCTTAAATACCGGTCTCGTCTCAATCGGGCGGAGTCAAACGCAAGTGTGTGAACGGGTCCTTACTTCTCACGTTACTTTTCTCGTACGCTTATCAAGAAAACAATAGAAACAATTTTGATGTTTTCAACAATGATCTGAAACCTGTGGGAGACGAGCATGGAAGAAGACGGGGTGGAGGGCACATGACGGGCGGTCGGGCCGAAGAGTCACGAGCTGGCGCCGAGAGCAGAGCGTGCTGCGCGAGGCTGGGGCCGGGCAGGAACGATGGAGCCGTTCTGGCTGGTCTGGCCCATGCGATCCCCGGAGCGGTCCACCAGCGAGGTTCTGACCAGGACCGGAGGGAACGGCGAGCCCTGGTGGTAACGGCCTGGGCCATGACGATCCCGGGGTCGTTCCGCAGCGAGACACGGGCTATGAAAGCCTCGGACAGCTAGCCTACGCAGCGCAGGCATAGGAGGGACGGTCCGCAGGCCTGGACATAGACGCCGACTGCGAGCTCTGAACGACGGGCGACAACCACGGTCGGCGGGCCTGGGCTGCCGGCTCTCCAGGACGGGCAACAGGAATGACAGTAGACCTATTCGTCCTTCTCGTTGTGTTCTGTCACTCCTTGGGGACGAGCGAAGCACATACCCATAGGGCGGCAATTATTTATAGCGCAAGAATACCACAAAGAGCGACCACAAACCCTACTTTCCATTTCACATATACGCCCGCATTGTGGTAATCTTTGTAAAAATAATATATTGTATTCAAGAGAAAGAATGCAGGTGCACCCCATACACTTGTAAGCTGACAAGGCACCGAAAGTTGCAACCACACCCGCCATCACGCTAGCTCACGGCGACCGGAGATGATCCCTGGAATTTTGCAGACAAGGCCAGCGGTGCGCATGCTCAGTAGCAGCGTATACCTCCGGTAGGAGCTTCGGAGGCAAGGAACCGATCAACGAGAGCATCCTTTCGAAAGGGCCCTTCAAGCGGTGGAAAAGTAAAGAAAAAAAAAACAAAAAACACGTACAAGCTTTCCTTTTGCGAAGAGATGAAGAAAAGCATATGCAAGGCGATGGAGAGAGCTAGAGCCTACACAGCGTAATCTAGATTTTTTTTTGTTGCATATTTGTATGTTTTGCATTTTTCTTGCGGTTCTAGTGAAAGTCCACACAGAAATTCCGAGGACACCTAAGCAGCTCTTATGAGTTGTGAATGCGAAAGCATGAATGTCGTTCTTCCGCTCCCTTAGTTCGTCTGCGGTGTACTGTTGTGGACGGGCACGTTTCGCTACTGCCAAGGTTGCGACCGCCCATGATATTGATGCCTCAGGCGCCGCCATGTTCCTGCGGCGCCGAGAAGAGCAGAAGCGGCCGCAGCCTCCTTCCCGCCAACACCTGATACGAGAGCGGCGGCGCAATGGCTATCCAGGAGCCGTTTCGGCTCAGCCAGCGGGAGGGAACAGCCAGGCGGCGCAAGCAGTGTGAGAGCCAACGGTTATACCCCGTCTCGTTGTAACTTGGTAAAGGGTGAACGATAAGCCCCACATTGCGTGCCCACGGCTTCGATATGCGCTACGTATACGAGCCACACGCCCGCACATTGGAGTGGAGCATGACGCAGCGAAAAGCCTGATCCATCTTCGCAGTAAAATTCTCTCTCCGGTGATACGTAGTCACGTTCCGGATTGGCCCGCCAGGGCCGTATAGCTTCCGCCGTACCGGCATGTTGTGTGATCACGGTTTCCTGGTCTACCCAGTATTTCTTGCTTCAGACACCAGGCTAAGCGGCTGCCATCAGAGTAATAGCTCACGTTTGAACCATGCAGCCGCCAGTCCCAAGGATACCCAATGTTTCCTGTTTCAGTCGCTAGATAGCGCCAATCCAAACAGCATTTCAGGTTGCCAATGGGCATTTCTTTCCGCGTTTTTTCACGGTTACAGACGCTGCCGGCTCCGCTGTGCTTGCGCAATAGAAATCGTGTTTTCGTCTCGGTTAATTTCTTACCAATATTTGGTAACGCTAATACATTACAAATTACTGCCGCAAAAAATCTAATATGGCAATTACAAAAAGATTTGAAAAGGTAACGGACTTACGTTATTTGTTACTTGTAACGGATTACCTGCCCAGTCTGGTTGCAGTCACTATTTTTGTTCTCATGTGAAGGTAAAACAAAAATAACAAAACGACCCCGTTTACGAACAGCGGTCTGCGTTGCACTATAATCATGTGCGATTCCCCGAGCCACGTGGTGCCTTTTTTTCTGCTCATTCGACCTTGCTCCTGCACATGTCCTTAACAGGTTGTTGCAGTGAAAGTTCAGCGAAATCCACTCGGCCTTCGACATATTTATCTGTTTCCACGGTTCACCTTGTGTTTGTTTGAGAGTCTTTGTGGCACAGCTGTCGCTTATCTCCATTCAACTTCTCGTTAAACATTACTGCAGTTGTTCACCTGCGTTCACAGGAAAACCAGTGACGGACGCAGCGAGTAAAACTGCTTCCCGTGTTGCGGCTCCGCTGTAATTTCATATTGAAAGAAAAAAGAAAAAAGAAACTGGCACGAAAGTTTAGGGTTTTTCTACCTCTACAGAATCAACCGCGGTGTAACGGTGTTGATACACTCTTCGCCACCCGTACCACGTCTAAAGATAAAGACATACACCGATTTTCATACGTATAAGATCAATGTCATGCACTGATGTTTATGCATGTAAAATATTTAACTGAGGATCCCGTGTCGACGTGTGCCTTTTTTGTCGAAAACTGAATTCAGCAACGTCGAAATAGGCCCGTTGCAAGCGTGGGTCTGTCAGCTGGTTCATCATTTTGCGGCATTTGAAGTTGGTGTTTATTACCACCTATGTTGCGCACTCATCTGTAAAGTAACGAGCTTAAAGTTGCGTTGTGACGGTTAACATAATTTAACGAGTCCCGTGCAGGAGACCGCGATTTAAAGGGGCGGTGCAACGATATTCAATTGGAATGATTTCACTTTACACGAGCTTACTGGCCCACTGGCCAAGAAACTCCTTTGTTGCGGTGGAATTTCAAGGACAAAAGCGAACGTTTTCATTCCACCTCTTCGCAAAACTTGATGACGTAGCTGGGCAATCGCAGTACTGCCCAGTGGCAATATTTGAATGCGGCTCATAGGTTGGACCCCGAGGCATTGCGTGGGCACTCGATTTGGGGCTCGTGGTAGAATCAATAGTTCGACAAGCCTCCGGGTAGTGGCCCGTGTCCGATCGCTGCAAGGACGACAATAAGCGAACCACAACAATGTTTGGAACCCAGCGCGTGACTATGATCAACCTTGGCGGCATGTAATCGGCTCCAGATCACGTGGTCGCTTGTTCTGCTGCGAATTGAGGGGGTGAACCTGCTCGTTCTTTTTTTAAATTCTTCTCTGCGACTTCGACTTGCGTGTGGTGAAAACGAAAGGGTGTTTCACAGGCCATTAACGTCAGGGACGCCAGTTTCATGCGGTATTTGCGCAAAGTACAAAATTGTTGCATCGCCCCTTTAAAAAAACC
>JAZHYW010024187.1:0-15402 GCA_037355805.1 Ixodes ricinus
GAAAGTCATCCTCGCCCTCGTTTCTTTCCCTCTCTCTCTTGTGGCCAGCACGGCGTAAGGCGAGTGAAAGGTCCCCTTGCGCCGGCTTCATCTGAGGATAAGCCGAGAAATTCCCATTCTGGAGTCGACGGGCGTATGGGTGTGGCAGCAGCGACCTCGTGATTCTTACAAGTATCTTTCAG
The DNA here is from genome assembly GCA_037355805.1 of Ixodes ricinus. Taxonomy (NCBI): domain Eukaryota; kingdom Metazoa; phylum Arthropoda; class Arachnida; order Ixodida; family Ixodidae; genus Ixodes; species Ixodes ricinus. Next base: position 183 of record JAZHYW010024187.1, read on the forward strand.
CCTTCCTATCGCGTAATCTGCTCGTTTCGTTTGGAAGGCCGCCAAGCTCAGCCTGTTGGGTGTAGGTTTTACGGAGCTGCCGTCGTCCTCGCAGTCACCGCATTCTAAGCTCTGTCGAAGCTTGATTTAGCCCCGGGCGCAAGTAAACGATATTTGGAACTGCGTGCGTATCCCCGCACCCGTCGAATGAACGCTCTCATATATTCTCGGCTGATCATGGCAGTTCAAAAAGACATGCGCTCGAGATGTGGTGACTTGAATATGTGAGGATGACTTTACATGTACCACAAAACATTCCATCTTTCAAAAACGGGTCACGCTCAAACCTGCCTCAAATCGGGATCAATGGTAAATAAAACCATGTACCAGGTGCGGGCATCTTGTGGCAGTCTCTGTTTTTTAGCAAACTGAAAGCACAAATTATCGGAGAACTTTAGCAGACCATGTTTTTCAAGGCCACGCTATATTTAGCTGGAGCCAGACCGCCACCTCGGCGCATTCTCTGAAGCGCCGCTGCCTTTGAAGTGGTAGCGGACCTTTGAAATCGATTTACCAAAATGCCCTGCTGCTGTTCAACTCGCAGAACATGATGGCCTGCACAATGTATGAAATTCATATTTAGATTCCAACAACCTCCTGAGGCGAGAGTGCACTGCAAGGGTGTGACGTCATTATTAGAAAGCGTTAGGCGGATCGCTGTTGGCCACTTCGACAACCAGTACGGGTCCGTAGCCCCAACGAATGAAAGCTAGTACTCGTCTGTAAACATTCTCTTATCGAAAGTGTGGCTACGGAGCGGAAAAATACAATACTGAACCCCTTTTTGGCGAGTCTAGAGTGTCGTGCATATGGTTCAACGCTGTTTGTATTGGTACCATACCACTGGGCCGCTTCGGCAAGATGTTATGGTGCGTTCTTCACAAAACTAAAGAAAAGGCAGACAATTTTTTTTTTTTTTAACGTGACACAGAACTGTATTTAACATTGTAAAAACAAAACTTTTAGGTGTACCCTATGCCACCTGCTACTGACTAGCAATTTCGAACGGAAACGACCGCCGGTAAGCTTCTCACTTTTTTTCTTCTTGTTGCGTTTCAAGTATGCTGAAGTGCTGAGATTCAAACCTAAGCGGTAGACTTTAAAGGCGACTCAATGCATTGGTTTGGGGAAATAGCAAAAGCGCCTCGATGTCGTGTTTGCGCTAGCAGTTTCGAAGTAATGTACGCATGCCGCTACACAATCAATTCGGTAGCGGAGTGAAACTCGTGGATTCTTGGGCCCCCCCAAAAAGTGGCGTTATCTTTTATAGTCGAAAAGTTTTTGTTTTTATGCTGTGTTAATTTGGTAAAGAGTGCTTCCATTTGGGCACCAACTTACGAGGCGTCAGTTTGTTCCTTTACACACAAAATACCGCATGCGCCCTTGCGTAAAAATGTCATTATTGCGTTCGTGCTAGCCAGTGCCACGCACAGTAAGCACCAGTTCATTGCTCAAACATTAAAAAGAATGATTGATTGATAATTGAGGGTTTTATGGCGCAAGATGCAACTTAGGCCAAAGTGCGCCAAACAAGGTTATATATTGTATTCTTTTAGAATGTCATGATTTGACATGTATGTGTGACATTAGATCTGGTGTAAAAGGCCAGTGCTAGAAATAAAACTATGTACACGATCAGATGAGATGAGAGGGTTATCTCCCAGTAACAAAGAAGGGTGAAAGGGTATATGGTATCTGAAAAACTCAGGAAAATAATGCCGTCGTTTGTCCTCAAGACCAGAGCAAACCCCTAAAATGTGTATGATGGACATAACAGCTCCGCAGTGTGCACAGCGCGGTGGATCTTCGCCACAGAGCAGGTGTTTGTGGGTGATGTATGAATGGCCTATGCGGAGACGACAGAATAGCACCTCGTGGAACCGATTCTTGAAAGAGGTACTCTCCCACAATCCAAGAATGGGCTTGGTGACGTGAAGCTTATTATCTACTTCTCTGTCCCATTCTTTCTGCCACCTATCGAAAATTAACGCCCTCACGACTGGTTTGATGTCCTGGTAGGGTATCGAGGCAGCTAACTCCCGAAGATTCCTGGAGGATGACGCGAGCCTATCAGCTTTCTCATTGCCTAAAATACCCACGTGACTTGGGACCCAACAAAATGTAATATGGTATCCGTTCTGCAATGTTGTATTAATCTTTGCACGCACAAGCTGTACGAGGGTATTCCTGGTGTCTTTCAGGGAGATAATTGCAATGATTACACTTTGAGAGTCTACAAATATAATCGACCTTTCTATTCTCTTATGTCTAATGTGATCAATTGCTAACAAGACTGCATGCAGTTCTGCTGTAAAGATACTGGCAATTGAATTAATGCGTTTAACCCTAGAAATATTCTCCGAGTGCATGGCACATCCAACAAATGACAGAGCCTTAGCGCCATCCGTATAAAACTGGAGATAATCAGTATATTTTGCCTGTAATTCTTGAAATTCTTGAAGGATGACTGCCGGAGCAACAGTGTGTTTATTAAATTTTGCAAGGGACCAGTCGCAAGCGACTGGCAGTCTCTCCCAGGGGGCAGTACGGTGAGCTGGCTGAAGGAGTGTCACTCCATTGAGGGGAATCTGAAGAGACGTGTGATATTCCGCGAGTCGAAGACTTAATGGCTGCACGATGTTGGGTTTGTTCTGGAAAAGGCGAGAGAACCTTGAATGTTTTATGGCAGAATATGTTGGATGGTGAGGGTCAGCTAAAACCTTGTAGGCGTATGTCATGCTCAAATATTGCCGTCTTTTATCCAATGAAAACTCGTTAGACTCTGCATACAAACTTGTAACTGGGGATGTACGGAAAGCGCCCGTGGCAAGACGCAAACCGAGATGGTGCACTGGGTCCAACATTTTAAGGGCTGATGGTCTTGCCGATCCATACACTATGGCACCATAGTCAAGACGCGATCGGACCAAAGCATTGTATAGGCGAAGAAGACATTTTCTATCTGAACCCCAAGACCTGTGGGCTAGAACTTTTAAAATGTTCATACTTCGAAGGCATTTTTCTTTAAGAGACTTCAGGTGAGAAATAAAATTGAGTTTCTTGTCAAAAATTACGCCCAGAAATTTATGCTCGGTTCTAACAGGCAAGCGGGTTGCCTTAAGTTCAAGCTCTGGATTTAGAGTTAGCCCACGGCGTAAGGAAAATGGAACGCACACCGTTTTTTCTGGAGAGAACTTAAAACCATTTTCATCTGCCCAAGTACCTAGCTTATTTAGGGCCAGCTGAAGCTGGCGTTCACAGCTGGAGGTGTTAGAAGAGGAACAGGAAATCTGAAGATCATCTACGTACAATGAATATGAGATTGAAGGTGGTAGTATCTTGGCAATGGAGTTTATCTTGACTGCAAACAATATAACGCTTAAGATGCCCCCTTGGGGAACTCCATTTTCCTGAACGAAGGGATCCGACAGAGTACAGCCCAGTCTAACCTGGAATGTCCTATCTGTCAAAAAGTCTCTAATACACCTCAGCATACGACCCCGAATACCATAACTGTAAAGATCCTTAAGTATTCCGAACCTCCATGTGGTATCATAGGCTCTCTCTAAGTCAAAGAAGACAGAAATGCAATGTTGTTTATGCACAAACGCTTCACGAATAAGTGTCTCCAGGCGGACTAAGTGGTCCACTGCAGATCGTCCTTGACGAAAGCCGCACTGGTTATTTGCCAACAAATTTTGTTTTTCTAATAGGTATATTAACCGTCTATTAATGAGTCTTTCGTACGTTTTTCCTAGGCAGCTAGTAAGTGCTATCGGTCGGTAACTGGCAGGAAGTGCTGCGTCTTTGCCTGGCTTCAGTAGCGGTACAATATGAGCCCGCTTCCACGTCCGAGGGAAACTTGCCTGCTCCCACAAAGAGTTAAAAAAGAGGAGGAGGTTTCTGAGTGAATCATGTGAAAGCTTCTGGAGCATGGCATAGTGCAGTGAATCAGGCCCTGGTGCAGACATCTTCTTTACATCAAGAGCCTGTTTGAGCTCAATCATTGTAAACGGCCCATTATATGGTTCTGAGTTAGCCCCAAACATAGGAATAGTGCAACCCTCTGTACGAGATTTAAATCGTTGGAATTCTGCACTATAATTATTAGAACTGGATACGCTGTGGAAATGTTGAGCAAGAACATTAGCAACATCTTTGACAGACCCCACAGGCAAGTTAAATAATGGGATGGTGAAACAGCGGTAGTCGCCTTTGACTTTTCGTATGCGATCCCAAACCTCTTTAGCCGCAACGAAACTACTTATAGAAGAGAGATATTTGATCCAAGATTTTTTCTTTGCCTGCTTTCTTGTCCAGCGGGCCTGAGCTTTACGCCTTTTAAATTCAATCTTGTTGTGCACAGTTGGGTAACGCCGGAAAACATCCCAGGCTTTATTTTGCCTGGTAAGGGTGGTTGAACAGTCTTCATTCCACCACGGCTTGCATTTCTTAGGTAAGTTACCAGAGGTACGGGGGATAGATTGCTCGGCCGCATTAACTATCTGTTCAGTAACATACCTTGTAGCTTCATCAGGGGTCAGAATGGCTAATAGTGAAGCGTCGAATGTAGCAGCTTGGCTAAAACGTTTCCAGTCCGCTTTATCCAGTTTCCATCTAGGCATACGTTTCTGAAGTCTGGGGAGGTCAACAAGGCTCTCTAAAACAACCGGGAAGTGGTCACTCCCGAAGGGATTATCTAAAACCTTCCAAGAAAAACAAGGAAGCAATGATGGTGATGAAATGGATAAATCAATGCAGGTAAAGGAGTTGTGAACAGCACTAAAAAATGTTGGAGATTTGTTATTTAAAAGACATAAGTTTGATGACAATAAAAATCGCTCAATGAGTCCTCCACGGGAATCGATTCGTGCACTGCCCCACATGGTGTGATGAGCATTAAAATCACCTAAAATTAAAAAAGGTTGCGGAAGTTGAGTTAAAAGCTTCTGTAGGTCGTGCATATGTATGGGAATGTGTGGTGGAAGATAAAGTGAAACAACGGTAATGAGTCGATCTGTGAGAATCTGTGCGGCCACGGCCTCGAGAGGAGTGTCAAGAGGGACTTCGACACACGCTACTCCACTCTGCACAACAATTGCAACACCGCCAGATGAGTGAGAAGATGAGCGGTCTTTGCGGAAAAGATGATAGTTGCTCAAAACTCGCGTATGTTTGGATGTCAAATGAGTCTCCTGTAGTGCTAGGGCTATTGGACGTAACTCATTAAGTAAAAAGTGAATATCATCTATATTGTGAAGAAGTCCCCGACAGTTCCAATGCATGAAGCTAAGATGGACCATACAAAAACTTAGTTAAAAATTTATGAAAGAGGGAGTTCACATCAAGTGAATGCACGCTATGTCCCGTGCGTTGGGGCAGTGACACGTGGTGGTTTTTTCTTTTGATCTCCTTTATCAGGAGGTTTTGTGCCTCCCTTGGCAGGTGGAGGAGGTTGTGTCGAATCGACAGATACCTCCATGGCCTCCTCTTCCAGCTGTGAAGAGGAAGTAGAGGGCCCCGCACTGCCTTGAGAAGGAGTGGTGTCCAGCACCACTCGAGGCTTAGGACCAAGACGATGGGGCATCGTCCTGGAATGTGGGGTTTCGGCGAGGCTGCCGGGATCTGTGAACCCACAGAGGCCTCGCTGGGAGTTGGGGGCTGGTGGAGCACTCAATGTCTCGAGGACTGTACTGAGTGCCCACCGATGCCTTGAGAGGCGGCGCTGCCCCCTGGCAGCCGCCTCGGCGTAAGTGCCTCCTCGGAGGAAGGAAAATCGTTTCCTCGCCTCTGGGTAGGTAAGATTCTCTTTTACCTTTAACGTCAAGATCTTCTTTTCTTCTTGAAATTTCGGACAGGCTCGAGAGTAGGTTGGATGGGTACCGGAGCAGTTGACACACTTGAGAATTGTACCCTCGCATGTGTCAGCTGGATGGTCTGTAGCTCCGCACTTTGCGCACGTCGTTTTTCCGCGACACGTGACCGAGCTGTGACCAAATCTTTGGCACTTAAAGCATCGTCTCGGGTTGGGTATGTAAGGGCGCACCTTACAGTAAAGATAGCCTGCTTTGATAGTCTCGGGCAGTACAGTGGAAGCAAAAGTGAGAACTAGATGCTTCGAGGGTCTCTCCTGTCCATCCCTGCGTATAGAGATTCGTCGCACGGCGACCACTCCCTGCCCAGAGAGGCCCTCCAAGATCTCGTCCTCGCTAGATTCTAGCAGGTCATCTTCCGAGATGACTCCCTGACAACTGTTCAAGGTGCGATGGGGCGTTACGGATACTTTGTAGTCAGATATCTTGTTTAAATCCAAAAGAACCACACTCTGTACTCCATTTTCTACTTCAACGAGCAGGTCACCGGATGCTAGTTTTTTTGCTTTAAAGTTTTGACCGATTAGGTTTTCTAAAGTCTTTGAAATAAGGAAGGGTGAGAGCTTAGCAAGTGGTTTTCCATTTTGTTCTGAGTGCATCACCAGAAAGCGGCTGAAGCTATTCTGGGCTGCGGCTGATGTTTCTTTGGTGAATACTTCGGTCCGGACCCTTTTCAGGGTCCGATCATGAGAGGTTTTTTGTTTGGAACCCATATGAAGGGCAGAAACTTCGGCGTCCGTAGCGCACCACCCACCGCGGAGTCCAACAAGGGGATAGGTAACATCTCATAACAGGTCTGGCTTGTCTGAGTATGTTACTCTATCAGTGCTACCAGGATGCTATAACCAAGTGTGGGTCGAGAGAGAGTTCTGTCGCCACCCAAGGTTAGCCCTTGCCGCCAAAGAAGGTGAAAACGAAGAATAGGAGAAGGAAGGAAAGAGAAAGAAAAGAGGGGATAGTAGAAGAAATGGCGACTGACTGAATCATCCTGGTCGGGCCAAGCCAGGACACCCGTCTACGGGAAGCGGGGGCCGAAGTGGTGTATTGCCTCACCCGGGGGCCCCGAAGGGTCCAAACCTACCCCGGGCTCGGCTCAACCACCAGGATGCCCTTTTCCCCGGACACGGGAAAGCCACGCACAGCCAGACGTGGGCGGGCGAACCCGCATGGCTCGGGGTCCGTGGAGACGCCACTCTCCAAACACCTGCTTTCACAGGTGCCCCATGCGCGGCATTATGGGCAGCCTTCCTTGCGCCAAATAGGCATTTTGCGAGTACGCTCTATTACTGGTGGTTCATAAAACAATTCTACGCTGTTTGTCTTGGAGGAAAGCGAAGTGGTGGTGAGCGGGAGGGGGAAACGAATACAAAAGACGCACCGAGTGGAACCTCGAACGTCGTGAATATTTCGCTGCCCAACCTAAAATCCTGAGCTAACTAAACCACTTTTGCTTTGTCTGTTTCGTGAACTTGTTAACAGCTTCCGCCAGCTACAGGCCAAGGCGAGCGATAAGTCAGATGCACCTGCTTACCTGGAGCAAGAAAGCCGTGCGCGGTACGGGAACCTGAAAAACATGCGTGTAACCGTAGCAATCTCCGACTTAGGCCTCGAATCTCACCTTTTATGAAACCACGGAGATGACTGCTTTTAATCACTTGATAAAGCAAGCCAAAGCCGCTATTGAGCGCGACTCGTTGTCAACCGCGATAATCAAGGCGCTGCGACGATTTCTTGAAATCTTCATTTATTAAAACAAAATTGCGTAACAAATCCAATTGCGCTCTCGCGACGCTTGCGCGGACACTGTAGCGGTATGCGCACATTACGCGGCACTGTTAGCTCCGGAACCCGACATCGGCGCTTTTTACTACTTTCTGCCCAGCAAACACGTATCGTCCGGCACTGAGCTCTGCCACTTAGGTTAGGGGATATTTGCCTCGCAACAGGTTTTCTAAACATCATTCACTTCTGCGTAAAACAGCAACTAGAAAGACCGCGATAGTCTGAATCCGTGCTAACTGCAGTGGCAGTTCTGCCTAAAATGTATTTGCAATGCCAAATTACAAATGCATTTCATGTTTAAAAAATTGGCTACGTTTGATTATTTTTTTGTTGTTTAATATTTTAAAAATACCTGTAAGCTGGCGGCACAAACTTAAGCTAGGCGCTGAACTATAACAACACGCTTCAAGATATGCCGCACCGACAAAGATTGACCGATTGATTATTAAGTTGTTTGTTCGGCGCAGCAAGCAACATAGGCCACGCTGCAGCCAAAGAAACGTGTCAAAAGAGTCTATAGTAAAAGCAAAGCTAACACTATGAGTATCACGTGTAACTGGTTCAGGCAGCCCGCTCGCTTAAGAAAATCTAAAATGCGACGGGCTTAGGGGACTAAAGGTTTTTCTCCCAGCAAGCAGGCCGGATGTAAAAGGCAGTAAATCCGGAAAGTGAAGCGGAAACTTGTTCGGACGTTCTGGATCAAAGCACTTTGCAAAGTGCCAAGCACGTGCAATATAGTTAAGCAATTCACCGTCAGTGCTTCACAGAGTGGCAGTGCCCTCCCACGCAGTGACGGTGGCGATGGGTCACACGCGAATGTCCACCCTCAAACGAGACAGTAGAAACTTCGTGTGCGACGGCCCCTACGGGTGCGAATCTTCTCCCATACCCCCAAACGTGGTTCTCTGACAACGGCAGCGACATCTGCTTCTTTGTCACTCCAACCTTGCCGCCAGGCGTTGGAGAATCGCCTTTTGAGAACCGCATAAAATCTTCTTGAGGCAGCCCAACGGGTGTTTCCAGTAGCACTTCTCGAGCAGAGGCGGCTAGCTCTATCTCGCCTCTTTCATTACCCGAAATTTCCACATGGCTTGGTACCCAGCACAGCTTGACAATGTATCCACGCTCGAGAAGCCAGGTTTAACTTCTACACGTACTATGCGGCACAAGCCGATTCTTAGAATCACCGAGGGACATGAGAGAGAGGAGGGCACCTGGGAGTCCACAAACAAAATAGCTTTCCTGATATTGCTGCCCAATATATATTCACACAACCATGAGCACCCCACAAAGCTCTGCGGTAGAAAATGCTCGGCGCAACATGCTCAAGCCGCTCGAGCTTGCACAAAGCTGTTCTGAATATGCTGTACCGAACCGACGTAGCGTGGAGTTTTCTGCACCATCAGTGAAGAATTGTGCATAGTCCTCATACTTAGCTTGGCAAAGGTCATAAACTTCTTGCTGTAGAACTAGTGGCGCAACAGATTGTTTATTGTATTTCTGCCAGTCGACCAGCCACAGGCATGCGTGCACCGCCTTCCAAGGAGCAATGCTTCGAACTCTCGTTATCAAGCCACGCTCAGGAAGTTCAAGCTGCAGGGATGCAGACATACTTTGTAAATGCGGAGGCTTAGAGGCCGTGTTAGCACGTGGCTTCAGTGTTCGCGTAGACGTAAAAAGCGATGATTCATGCGAACAGCGGAATCGGCTGGCGTTCAGGATCAGATTTGACTTTATAACCAGCAATAGGCTTAGCCGAGGCCTCGTCTTCGCTTTTTCTAGCGGCACTTGGTAACGTCTCCGCATACAAACTCGGGGACAGGCGACGTTCGGGAAAGCTCCCGTGGCAAGTCAAAGCCCAAGCGCGGTGCACGGGATTCTAGCATTTTTGAAGATGACGGTCGTGCCGGTACGCATATACAACCGCACCACAGTCGAGACGGGAACGAACCAGCGAGTCGTAGAGTCGCAGGAGGCACCTCCTGCCTTCGGTGAGAACCCTCAGTGACATGCTGCGCAAGCACCTTGAGAACATTAGCAGATTTAAGACACTTTCTCTTCAGTTCCTTTAGATGGGTCTGAAAAGTGAGCCTTCTTATCAAAAATAACACCCAAGAACTTGCGTTCTGTGCCCAACGGGTACGTCAGTGCCATTCATCTGCAAGACTTCGGGATCTAGCGACTAACCCCGCACGTAACGGAAAAAGGCACGCACACCGTTTTTCTGGTGCAAACCCGAACCCATTTTCATCGTGCCGCATCATTACGGCATCCTATTTATTGCCATTCTCCGCAATTGGCGCTCACAAATTGCCAAGTTGCATGAAGAGAAAGCGATCTGGACATCGTCTACGCACAACGGCTGAAAACGCGATGGTGGTATAACTGTAGCTAGACTGTTGATCTTAATTGGCGAACAAGGTAACACTCAAGACACCTCCTTGTGGGACGCCGCTTTCTTAGCAAGTAAACATCCGAGAGCGTGGATCCCGAAGAGGACTCGAAAAGCGGTTCTGTCAAGAAGTCCCTTGGTGCAACGCAGAGCATGCGTACCACGTAACACCGTACCTATACAGGTCCTGAAGTATTCTCAGTACCGCCTAGCCGTATCATAAGTTTTCTGTAAATCAAAAAAGACAGAAAGGCAACGCTGCACGGTTCACAAAAGCCTCACGCACGTCAGCTGCCTCCAACCGGACAAGTGCGATTCTAAGGTTGAGCGACCTCTTCTAAAACCACGACTGGTATTTATCGAAAACTTTCTTTTTGTTCTGGTAAAAATGTATACAAGCTCTTCTGTTTATAAGCCTTCATCAGGTTTTTCCTAGGCAACTAGCCAGTGCAATAGGCCGGATAACTTCTGGTTGGTAGGGCAGGGTCCTTGACGGGCTTCAAGATGGGAATGATGTGTGTGCTTGCTTCCAGCACCGTGGTACACAAGCAGCCTTTCCATAAATGGCTAAAGAAAGAACAAATGCACCAAGGATTCAGCTGACAGGTGCCTCAAAGCAGTTCATAATGGATCATATCTGGACCAGGTGGCTGACTGTTTCCTTACGCAAGGGCTATTTCAAGCTCCACATTGTGAAGGGTCGTGGTTGTAACCAGTGTCACTTCCGAGAAATCGATTGGCTGTTTTTCTGCCATGACTCAACTTTTTAAATTTAGTAACAGAACTAAGGACTGAGACCTCTTGAAAATGATTAGCAAGAATGTCAGCCTGATCTTTAGTGATGGGGACGATGACGGAAAAAAGGGATACCGAAGGAGGGTAGGTACTCGAATTTTCCTACACGATCCCATACCTTCTTGGTAGAACAAAACTATTTGAGAGGATACATATTTCACCCACGAGGTCCATTTGGCTTGTTTTCGTGTCCAGCGAGCTTTTTGCTTTACACTGTTTGAATTTGATCTTGTTCTGAGTAGTCGGCACTGCCGAAACTTTCCCCAAGCCTTATTCTGAGCTTTTAGCGGTGGTCGTCATGTCCTTGTTCCACCAAGGCTTGCATTTCCGTGGAATATTTCAGATGTCGGGGAACTGACACAGAAGCAGCATTTATAATTTTTTTCAGTAAGGTAAAGAGTCGCTCCTCAGGAGACATAGCTAATAAAACAGTGGGATCAGACTCACTGCCTCCAGAGAAAATAAAGCCCAGTCGTGCTTTATCTAACTTCCACTCGGTGAACACAAGCTGAAGAGACGGAAGTGATACTGAACTTTCTAAAATTACAAGGGAAAATGGTCACTACTAAAAGCGATTTTCTAAAACCTTCCAAGAAAAACAAGGAAGTAAAGTAGGTGATGATATGGAAAGATCAATGGAAGTAAAAGTATTATGAGGTGCACTAAAAGTCTGTCTATTTTTTGTTTAAAAGTGCAAAGCGTCAGATGACAGTAAAAACGCTCTATGTACACCGCCATCGGGAATCTTGACGGCACTGCCCCACATGGGTGGTGTGCATTAAAATTTCCTAAGATTAAAAAGGCATGCGGGAGTTGGTCCAAAGTCCCTTGCAGGTCATGTAAATGCACTGGAAGATTTGGTGGAAGGTAGAGCAGAAACAATTGTAATAAAGCCGCCATTGCTGAACACGAACTGCTACTGCCTCTATGGAGTTGCAGGGGACAGGAGTACAGGCAATGCCACTCTGCACAACCACAGCTACTCCACCAGAAGAGGTGCTGTGCAAGAAACACGATCTTTTCTAAAAACCTGCAGTGCTCGCCGTAGTACCTGTGTATGAGTTTCCATTAAGATGAGCTCTGTAAAACAGATGGCAACAGGCTGGAGCTCATCGAGCGAAAAATTGACATCATCAATATTGGATAAAGACGCGAGGCAGTTCCACTCGCATAATACCTATATTTTTAACCATTTAAACACATAAGTATAATATAAAAATTAGATTAAAAGCTGTGATCCTTAGGTTTAAAATCTATTTTCACACGCGGCGCACTTTGTTTTTAGGGGGTTCTGCTTCCGACGAGTCACCGGAGGCAGAAGGAGTGGACTCTGATCTGAGAGGAGAGCCTCTCATCAGATCTCTCGGCCCACCCTCGTCCATGGGCCTGTCTCGGGAGCTGCCGGCAGCCGACCCTGGAGGTCGACTGCCTTGGCACTTCCCCAGGCTTCCTCTGGGGAGCAGAGGCGGGGAGGTAGGCCCCGGCCCCGAGAGGTCGGCAGTTGCTGTGAGCAGGAGACGTCATCTCCTGTTCTGGGGGTGGTGCTGGCAAGGCAGCATTCACCTGTGTTCAGCAGGCGGTGCCACTGGCGCCGCTTCCACGGGTTTGGAGGGGGACCGCGACGGGAGATGCAGGTCGTCCGGAGACGCTCTGCGCCTATCGAAACCACAGGCCGCGCTGTCCCCCGCGCACGGCCTCGGCATGAGCCTTTGAGACAAAGGCAAACGCTTTCGCTCAGTGTAGGTGATGTTTTCAGTAACTTTAGTGCAGCGACTTCTTTCTCGTCTTTCCACAGGGACAAGATCGGGAGTATGCCGGGTGGTTACCACTACATGTTCGCACAATGAGGCTCATTATCGCGACGCATCGCGACGCGCGCCTCGCTGGAGCACTTTGCACAGGTGTCCTTCTCGACAGCTCCGCGATCCACGGTCCGAACCTCTGCACTTAAAGCACCGTTGAGGGTTCGCACATAAGGTCGGACCTGCACTGGAGGTAACCCGCCTTTACGATTCGCGGCAGAGTGGTCGAATCAAAGTCAAAATGACGTGGTTTGGTCTTCCTGCTCCACACCATCACGGCGGATAGTGATTCATCGTAGCAGCTATGACTCCTTGACTAGAGAGGCCCTCACTATCTCTGGCTCAGGTGAGACAAGCAAGTCATCCTTGGAAATGACCCTTGAACACTGTTCAGTTTGGTGCGAGGACTGACGCTACTTTGTACGGAGACAAGGTTGAGTTTCAGAAGGGTCACTTTGCTGTTTTGTGTTGACTCGGCAAGAAGATCGTCAGATCCCATCTTCTTTGCACTGTAATTGGCGCCAATAACACCCTCAAGAACTTTGGAGACCAGAAAGGGAGAAAGTTTGCCAAGTGGCTTGTACCGTCAGCATTACCGATGAAACTTCGTGGAATTTCTGCAGTAACAAAGATTGTTTCATTGTAGTCTAGTGTTTCGGGTGCGACCTTGTGGGGGCCGATCAAAAGGTTTTAGTTTGAACCTATAAGAATGGGGAGGCTGAAACTTCGGAAAATGTGTCACCGCCCACTACCGAGGCCCAACAAGGGAATAGGTAACGCCTCCATATCAAGAAAGGCTTGGCTGAAGATTTACTCTATTAGCGCCGCCTTCGCCTCTATAACTAAGTGTGGTTCCTAGATACGGTGTCTATCACCACCTAAGGTTAGCCCTTGCCGGCCAAAGAGGTTGAAAAAGGAAAGAAGAGAAATGAGAAGAGCGAAAAGGAGGAGAAGAAAGTGGCGAAAGTAGGGAGTGATAGCAGAAGCGGCGACTAGACTGAATCATCCTGGCCGGGCCCTACCAGGACTCCCGCTCAGGCGAGCTAGGGCCGAATGGCGGTGTATTGCCTCACCTGGGGCCCCGAAGGTCCAACCCTACCCCGGGCTTGGGCTTCAACCACCAGGATGCCCTTTCCCCAGACACGGGAAAGCCACGCACAGCCAGACTGGGCGGGCGAACCCGCACGGCCTGGGGTCCGCGGTGGACGCCACTCACCAAACACCTGCTTTCATACAAGGTGCCGAGCCGCGGGGGCCGTTGAGACGGACCAGTAGCGAATGACAATGAACCAGCGCAAACAATCTGGGTGAGTAGCTGAGGAACATAGCACGCGCGGGCGCGGAGACTGCACGCACTCTCAAAAACGCTTTTTCAGCATCGCGCGCGGTCCACTCTATGCGCGCCGGAAAGTGCGGGTTCTCTTTTCCTTCTTGTCTTTTGTTATTTTTCTGTCGCTCGACGACCATGGCTGCTCGGCGGCAAAATCAGTTCGTTAATCCGCTCTTTTTTTGTTCTTTTTTTGTAGAGCGCGATTTTTTGGGGACAGCGACATTTAGTTACGCTGCTTCTCCGGAGCATGCTGGGACTATCGCTGTTGCCGCGGGTGATGGCAGCAGACCATCCGCAAGTACGCTTTGACAACAAGAGCAAAGTTAATTTCTTAACCGCAGTTCTGTCCTTCCTTTAACTTCGATCATTCAACCTAATTTCAAGCATCCCGTCGAGGCCAAATTAAAGCCTATCAGTACTGCGTAGCTCTGTCGGTTTTTGCTTTAAACCTACCACTGCTATGCCTTAAACGAGCCAACAGCAGCATTTCTACAGGCGTTACTCGACACGTTAATACTGCTGGTAGCTCGGAGCGCATGATGCTCCATTTATCAACCATAAACGACATGCTTGATACTCACAGATCTACGGTTTAATGCACAATGGCTTCGCGTTTTATGCAGGAGAGGCAATCAAGAGCCGCTTTCGAACCTGCTCCTCATTCTTAACAGGGAGCACAAAATGGCGAAGTGCTCCGAAAATCTGTGGATTAGCCCCCATAATGTGTACGTCCCCAGATGGATTCATCGCCGGTTGAAATCTTCTTCCTGCAAGTAGCCGACATGCTCCCAGCACGCAGCAAGCTCAAACACGGCTCCTCCAGGTGCAAAGTAATACAGGCTAAAGATAGACAGCATCTCAAAGTCGCATCGCTTATTCGTACATACGTAGAACCACTTTGTTCATGGGCATCTACGGCCGAGAATGATTGCCTCGCTCGCTTGAATGGTCAGCAAATGCGGAACCTGATCGGCTTTATTGTATAAATATTAAAATCCTACAAACTCGCATCTTCAAATCAGACACTGCTGACACACTGTAAGTGCACCCATTTTATGATAAGCACAAATGAGATAAAAAAGGCATGCTTCATTTATTTGCTTGCTTTGCTTATTTGCTTGAAATAGCAATGCTGGGGAAAGAAATATTTCACTAAAAATGGAGCACTATCCAAACCGCAAAAATATAATGCAGTTAATTGCATCTA
>JAZHYW010024188.1:0-10866 GCA_037355805.1 Ixodes ricinus
TGATGGCTGATGTACTCTCAGGAAGCATTTCCTTTTGTATTTGCTAAGTAAAGGTGCCAAACAAAACATGGATTGACAGATTTGACCATGAATTTGAAGTATTTTAAGGAAAACTACTGGCTGGTCTCATTTTGAAGTGGGACCACTTGAAGTGGTCCCACTTGACGTGGGACCTCTTGAAGACGAGCCCACTTGAAGCGGGACCTCTTGAAGCGAACCCACTTGAAGGCGGTCCCATTTGAGGTGGCCCCACTTGCCAAGAGGTGCCTCATCGATAAACCACTTTAAGTGGTTCCAGTTGCAACATTTTCACCTGGGTTTGACTCTTGAAACAATGTCAGCTCCCTGAAACCCTCCCTGCAGCTGCCACAAAGGAGTCGGCCATGGAGGGCCTTATGTATCCCTCAAAAGAGCTCTCTAAGCTAATCATCACACTGGAAAACTAACTGACACAGGTATTCAGTAGCTGCAAGCTCCATGCAGGTCTCATGGTCCATGTAGTGAGTTCTCTTGGCAGCCTTCCGAGAATGGGCTGCCCAGAACAAGCAGTCTCTCTCACAAAGGAGGTGACCAAATTCTGTTGTGTCACTTGACTACACTTCTTTTTAAGGGGGAAAAACAAAACTGATGCAGAGAAAAAAGAAAAAGGCACAAAAGTATGTGTGACATGCTGGTATGGCACGAAAAGTAAACAATGTATGTTGGAACATTGCAAAGTTTGATTAAAAAGCGACTCGTGATGATGCCTAATTACTAGGCCTATTTGTATGTCTATTTCTCACGTGGTACATTGTGCGCGCTGTTGAAAGAAAAAAGTTTCAAAATGCATGTTTCAGAGACTGGATGAGAATGCTTAGACCAGAGTTACGCACATGAAAAGATTATAGTGGTGCTGCATATGAAAAACATCACCCAATAATTTTACATGTCAAGAAAATTTCAGTTATTGAAATTATAGTCTCTTCGAGGTACAAAGGGGAGCGCTTTCATATCAAAACTTTGATAACCGGTGACCGTGTGTGTTATATGTACTCTGCCTCGACTCTGCTACATAAGTGTGACCGAAGACTGACGTTACAAGTGCAAGCATCTTCCTGGAAGAATGCCTGTGCCATACAAGCGCCCGTGCAACTGGGGAAACTCACAGAGGGCTGGGCTCGTTCTGGCGTGGGCGTCGTAATGAAGTAGAGCTCATCGTAGCTCGAGCCACGTAAAACGGCAACTTGCGCTAAAAAAATGAAAAATCTGGGCTCAACCCCGCACCTACGTGTTTTGACCTGGATAATCGTACAGATGTGCTTGCATGATCACTAGTGAAAGGGAATGATGCACGTTAACGAACCTTGGCTAGCGGTTGCATTGCAAACTGGCTAGATTTCTGATGTACAGCTGTAACATCTGAAACCCCCTTCTGCAGACTAGCTTCGACCTACCTAGAACATCCACGCTACAGATCACTACTTTACAGCACAATAAAAGAGGAAGCGCCAGTGCAGCTCACCAGTGCTGCGATTGCCGGCTGGTGCTGCTCGAAAGCCAGCCACGCTTTTTCACCAGTGCAGCGAGATTAAATTGACTATATCAATTTAACACAGTATAAAGAGCGTTCAGAACAGTGGACAATAGAGAAATAACCTAGCCTTCCTTGATTGAAAATCACCCGTTTGCTGCGACCACGGCTATGACGATCAGCGTCTGCGCTAGCCTCGCTGCTGCTCGCTTCGCTGACTCTGCTGTGCCTCGCGGCTACCCCAACGAAGTATTTGCACATCGAGACTACTCGCACGGCCTCCAGACAGCACACCTTCCCATTCTAGTAGAACAGCTTACCACAGTCCGGATGGGAGACCAGAAGGAGGTACTGAAACGGCAACCTGGGTCGTTTGCCACGATTGGTGCCCGGCCCCCGTGGGCTTTGTGTCACGGGTGCCCTGGGGGAGCAGCCTCATCCTCTTGTGGGTGTTCCCCAAGAGTCTACAACGGCTACAACAAGTTGGAGGACGACCTGCCAAAGCTTTTTTTAATTAATGCTACTTGAAGTGTATTTTATCATTTTTCACTTGGCGCCAGTGCTAAAATCCGTGATGGAATATGATCCGTGTACGTGGATCTATGGATTCAAGGACAGCAAACCGACGAATGAGTTACTAGAAACTTTCGTCATTTGGTTGTCTCTACACAACATCGAGAGAACGACATTTCACAAATTCAGTAGAGATGCGAACAGGACGTTGTTCTACTCGATTGATGATGAAAGGTAGCATTAACGTTTTCATTAAGTGCCATACAACATCGTTAATGTCACACATTTTGTACTTTTAGGCTATCTTGGCTCGAGAACGCATTCCTCGAGTATGTGAGCAACTGGAAGGGAATGGTCGGTCAGTGCATTTCTAACGTCCAAAATTCATAATGCCTCGACAGTCGCAACGTTGTCTGCTGTATTGTGCACACGTCACCTGTTGGACCAAGGCTTCAAGTATGTTTTAACGTTCGAGTTCCCTTCAGACAGAGTAGAGTCACTCTTTTCTGCGATGAGGCAGCTGAACGGCTTCAACGACCAAACGGATGACTACGGCACCCTGTCCTCTCGGCACGAAATTCTTGTGACTTGGGATAGTGAAGCCGTCCCTTCATGCAAACTCGAGACTCCTTAAGTTTGAAATCGGTGCGCCGCTGCAAAGCCAGCACTGCAGTCTGCTGCTTTGCCTTGAAAACTGGAGAGATTTTGGAACATTTTTAAAGTAAGTTCAACGTCAGGTAGGAACAATGTTAATGGAGCTAGGAAAAAAATGAGACGTTTAAAATTCTCTGTATGCCCCTCCTCCACCTCCCCCTCCTCTTCTGCTCCCTCACCATTTAGCGGTAAATTTTTACTAAATTTCCTGCTAAATTTAGTAGGAAAATGTTTGTACTAGACTTAACGAAACAATTTTATCCGCTATTTTTGCTAATTTTTTATCTAACATTGCCGCTGACATTAAAACCAACAATGACGTTGCCAAGGACGGCAGAGCCCCCGATGACAGAGCCGCTGGCACTAGAGTCGTGAGCTACGGCACAGGTGAAGACAGAGCAAACAACCACAAAGCCGGTGACACTGGATTCTTAACTGCAACTATGACAACGGCGGAGCAGACAGCCACAGAGCTGGTGACGGATCGAACGACCACGAGTTTGCGACCACTCTGGACGACGTAATAACCAAGGACGGCGACTTGGAACATTTCACTTCAAAGTTTTTGGTGCAAGCTTTCCGAACTCTAACCTATCTGCAGTGGACGCCATCATTGTCATCATCACTTACGGCATTTCAGCCAGCCTAAACTGGTCCAACATGGAAAGGCTGTTGCAACATGTTAACTTACTATTTGGCAAGGATGTTCTCCCGAGATCGAAGTTCTTTCTGAGGATGATTTGGTGCAAGCTTAAAGAGCAAATGACAAAGCATCATTTCGTTTGCAAGGAATGTGGCACCCAGGTTGGTGGAAAATCTCGGGATGGGTCATGTCCGAACTGCCAGGCAATTGTTTCAAGACAAAATTTCTCCCAATAAAATTTCTTCACAATGCTTGACATGAAGTTACAGCTTAAGATACTTCTGGCTGAAAAAGACATGGCGCAAGAGCTCTTCCAGGTACTCCAGAACGAGAATGCGACAGGAGACGAGACCATGAGAGATCTCGCCGACGGAGCGCTCTACAAAAAGCAGACAGCAAACAGCTCCTGGTCTGATATCACGCTTACATTCTATACTGATGAAGCACGAGTCTTCAACTCAAACAAGTCGTCACTCTGGCCATTCCAGTGCGTAATCAACGAACTGTCGGTGCGTACACGACGGTTCAATGTGCTGCTCGGTGGACTGTGGTTTGGCACAGGCCACTCGGATATGGTTGTATCTCTGAACCAGTTTGTTGAAGAGATCAACGGCATTGAGACCATGGCTTGGGAAAGTGATGGCCATCTGATCGAATCAAGCGTGCAGGCCATCTGGTGATGTGTGGATGCACCAGCGAGGGGCTGCTGTGCTCAATATGAAGCAGTACAATGGGTACTACAACTGCACTTCGTGTGTTCAGAAGGGCACAAACCTGAATGGTAAGAGCCTGTTATTTTTCTACATTGATCCACTGGATTTTGATATATCTCATCGATTTGACATTAATCAACTTTATGTCAATCAGATAGATTTGGCTGGAATAATTATGGAGGACACACAATAGGCTGCAGCAACTAAATTATTTCTCTGAAAGTGTATAGCATACAAGCATTTTAATTATCAGGACGTGGCTAGTAATTTGCTAAGTATCTGTTTATCTCTAAACAGATTTGAGTCTAACCAGCTGCTTCTAATTTATGCATTTGTAGATTCCATGAAGTACCCAGTCCAGGAGGATGGAGTTGTGGCACCAGAGAGGACACCACGTGCCTCAAGGGGAACCATCACATGGAGTGAAAGGGCCCACGCCACTCATGAATGCCCTAGGACTCAACTTGGGTTTGGGTGTGAACCCCAATTACCTGCATTGTATTTTGGAGGGTGTCACAAAGCAAATGTGTGACAGCTGGCTCACCTCCACGCAACTGGAGTGCTACGTTGATGCACCGAAATCCTAGAAACCCCTAAAGAGGGCACCTGTGCTTGCAGATGTTTATAATAATAATAATAATAAATCCTTTATTTTTCCAACAAAAAGTTGAAAGGTGACTAGGAAAAAAAGCTGTAAAAACAGCTTGACTGGCCCCAAGCCACCCCAAACAAGCAGTCGCAAAGCAAGCACCAGAGGAATTATACAATGAAACTTTACAAATTCATAAACATAAATGAAAAATCATCACACAAAAGAAACAGCGTTTCACAAAGCAATAACATATTGAATCAACAAACACACAGTGCATTCAAACTAAGCGCAACATAATCAGCGCTCATTGTTGATAATAAAGTTTGAAATAAAATATTCCCTTAAAATGCTCACCGATGTACTGTTGATATCTATATCTTGCCTAGTCAGCTGATTAAGGATATTTGGTAAAGTATATGCCATAGTTTGATTGCCGTAATTAGTCCTAGAAAATGGTACTTCCCAGGGTTCCTTAGTCAGTGTTGGATACGTATATACTTTTAGTTTTAGGTTTGCTAGGTTTTCTAGGTGACAGCTGGGGTAGATCTTTTTCAATAATATATTTTGCACATAAACGATATTTGTATAAATCAAAAACTTTTATTATACCAAGTTGACCAAAAATATCACTAACTGGATATTCAATGTCAACATTACATATACTTCTAGTATCTTTTTTTGCAACATGTATATTTTCTGGAGGTTGGTATAAGTTGTGGTGCCCCATATGAGATGACCATAATTTAAATGTGAATAGAATAATGAATTGTATAAAATTAACTTTGTTCTGAGTGGTAAGATGTGTTTATTACGATATACAATACCGACTACACTAGATAACTTAGATATAATATAATTGATATGGTCATCCCATGATAGGTTTTCTTGAAAAACGACGCTCAAGGTTTTAAACTTGGGAACAATTTCAATTTGAGTAGAATTTAAAGAAATGTTCTTAGTAATATTGACACGCCTATTTTTGGTCGAAACAAAACTGCACTTCATTTTATTTGCATTTTATTCTTAAAGCATTATGTTTACTCCAAATATGAAGCTTTTTCAGTGTTTCGTTCGCATCATCTATAAGATCCGATGCGTTATCACCAAGTTAAAAAATAGGCTTGCGTCATCAGCATAAATAACAAAGTATATGGATGGACCTATATTTAATAAGTCATCTATATAAATAAATGAGTGGTGCCACCACACACTCTAAGCCCCCACCTAAAATGTGCCAACTGTACCGAGAGAGGCGTAGAAACCATGAACAGCGGCAGTCGGGGTCGCGGTCAAACCCCGGCCGATGGGTACCATATTACACCTTGGGACCTTGCAGTGGTATGGTGGGTGAGCCATCATTGACAGGCCTTTTCCCATCAGTTCATAAACTCATATGAGTGCTGCTAAATCTTTCACCAAGAGACAGAAAACTGAAAAAGACCTAAACAAGACCAAACACCTTACCATGACAAACAAAAGATTCAAACAACTATGCTCCTCTCGTTGTTGCACTCCATGCCACAGAGCGATACGCCGTTGGGAAAGATTTCCCCCTTCTACATCGAAAAATGTCTTTCTCACATACTGACAATGAAATCTGTACAAAAGCTCCATCGGGAGACCTTGTACAGAGTGAAAACATCAAAGGAGCTGAAGCACTACTCAAAACCACCACTCTAGATACGGTCCAAATTGAAGCCTCACCACTAAGTGGCTCGACATCTCACGAGGTGTGATAGGCAGCAGGGACCAAGAAGGTATTTCTGATGCCAAACTACTGGATGGCTTGAAAGCCAGTGGTGGTCCAGCCATTTTAGGTTTTGGAGCAATCTTTGGAGCAAGAAAAACCCAATTTTGGAGCGATTCGTATCACATAAACTCCCCTTTTGGAGCAGGGAAAAGCTCGTTTTGGAGCACCTTGGTATCAGGAAAACTAAACATTTTGGAGCAGCATGAACATAGAGCAGTTCTCTGCCATGTCTTTATTATTATATATATATTACGGCTGCCCTTGTCAATCTTACCTCACCCCCATATATATATATATATATGTCTGTGTGTGTCAGGAACATCTGAATTTCATATAGTAATTTACAAAGAAAAGAACTCACCATAAGAAAACCATTTTGGTTTATGACAGAACATTCTTGCAGCTAAAGCTTAACTGTAACAAAATATCACAGATGAAAACTAAAATATTGCTTAATACTTCTTGCCTTTTGACTGTAGGCTATATATCACAGGTGAAAAAAAAAATATTGACTCAATGCTTTTTGCATTTCTTTTTCAGTTCGTCCAGCTCGCAAAGAGTGCGTGACAAAGTAGCATTGGCTTCAGCTAACATAGTTTGGCCACCTTCTACTTTTCCCAGCTTTGGCACTTCAGTCCTGCACCAATGGTCTCTTCCGCCCTCTTCAGCAACGCACGGCACGAGATCACCCTTTCCTCCAACTGCTTCTTTAAGCACTTGTCATGCGAGTTGTCAGCATCAACTTGTGCACTGTCAGGCTTTTTCTCTTCATGTCGGCCTCTCTGCTTCCAATTCTTTCCTCATACCGGGCTCTTGCTCTTTTGACGCTTTGCAGAAGGTCTGGTGACAGGGGCACCTTTGTGGCATCTCCATCATACCTCTGCAGGTAGGTCTTCACTTGCCGCAATCCATTGATGCTCGCAATGCACAATGAGGCTCGACCTTCAAGGAGATGCTTATTCTCACTGGATGCGCAATAATGCGCAATAATGCCACTGGGCCGGAAACCTGAATTAGATTGTGATGGCTATGGTAACGGCTCTACCCTTTATATCGTGCGGCAGCTTGCGCCACCTAGCCTAGAAAATAAAACTCCCACCGGGTTGCCAGCCGAAAACGCCATTCTTCCAAAAGGATTCGTTCACGGACCGACTAGCCCTTTTTGGCGCAGTTTGGCGCAGTTTGGCGCAAATTGTGTCTTTAGGCGCAGCAAGACGCAGGTAAAGGAGAATTTATCAAAATGGCGCAATTGGCGCAGCTGGACCACCCCTGCTTGAAAGCTCCAGGTGTAACTGCAGTCCGACCAATAACCATGAAGAACGGAGACTTGTCTCAACAAACATTTTGTCTTGACATTCAACCGTCCCAAACAGCCAGAAACTGTTAAAGTTGGATACCTTAATTGCAAGGTCAGCGTCTACGTCCCAAACCCTCTGAGGTGCAACAAGTGCCAAAAATATGGCCACTCCACTCCATCTTGACGACGCAGGCCAATCTGCCTAAAGTTCGGGGTGATGCCCACGAGACCGATGAAGCCTGTACTGGCAATGCTAAGTGTGTCAACTGCCAAGGGACCCACCCTGCCTACTCGGAACACTGGCCGCAATGGAAACAGGAGAAGGAAATCCAACACATCCGAGCACACAAGAATGTTTTACATGTCGAAGCAAAAAACAGAGTCTCCCATTTAGGCAACGTAGCTTTGCTGATGCCGCCACGACACAAAACGTCGTGAAGGTGTCGGCTGAAACTCAGACAGTGACTGATGCTTCAGCTCAAAAATCTAACAAGTCTGTCACTGCTGCAAGCAAGCAATGACAGTTCACTGAAGCTTAGCAGGACTCCTTCAGATTGAAGCTAAGAAGCATTCTTCTGGTGGCAGCAGAGAACCAGAGGATTTCAATCAATGGACAACAGGTACACCATGCTCACTGCGTGACCGAAAAAGACCAATGATCCTGTCTTAATTACAGGGTATGGAGTCTACGACTGTTCTGTGCAGCACGATTTATGAGCTGAATGATGACCACGCATCCCTCCACGAGCTTGTGTACCACAGCCTCACAAAAGTACCGCATCTACTTGAAGTGTTGTTCAGTAAACTTTGACCAGGATCCCAAGGGAACGCTTTTCGGGAAAATATGACAAGCTGCCATGCCAGCGTTTCTGCAGTTGTACAAAACGTTGTTACTGTACAGCCTCTTAAAGCCTCCAATGCTTGGCAACTGTGTGGTGGTTGAAGGAGAGAAGCTAGCATTGGAGCACTTCTAACTTCAGATATCTTTTTCATTCAGGAAGTTAGAAGGACAACAATTGACTTCGTGACAGAGGTAAGAAAGAGGTTGGATAAATTGATTCTGAAAAAAAGAAGAATGGGAATGTGAAGATGTTGCATCCACACTAAAGTCATCAGTGCCAGAGGTCTCCGACTGCGTTGTTTATTATCTATAAAGATTCCTCAGCAGAAAAATGACAAAAATGACCAGCTGTGACTTTGCTTGGCAGAATTGACTGTGATGAGAAGTGATTTGGCAGAGGCTGCCCTGACCAACTGCAAGAAAAGAGGGGGACTTGTACACTCAAACTTCCACCAGATATTAAAATCTGCTGAGTAGTTTTTATCAAAGAATGCAGACAGCCAAGACGTTTACTGGGGCATCCACTGATCATGTTCTAGAATCCTGCACATTCTCATTTCTATGCGGTGAGCACAAAGGGGATGTCATCTCCCAGATACTCCACTTCTATGTGAACTTGCGCATGAGGCAGCACTGCAAGCACGTAACCTCCTGGCTGAAGAGGGAGGCGCAAAAAAAGAAGCACCACTTTGCGCTAGCTGAAAGAACTGGCAACTGCTTCCTTTTTTGTCTTTATTTTCAAGAATGTGAACATTATGAAATTGTTTAGTCACTCGTTTCTGTAAATGTACAAACGTATTTATCTATGAAATATGTAGCTTGTGTTCACTCATTTGTGCGTTAAATAGTATGACAACCAACAGCCAATATATTAAACAAATGTGCCTGTTTGGTACAAATTCAATTTATACTTGAAAAGGTTTTACCAGTTTCCAGAATGAACCTTTACTACCTCCAGTGGTGGAACTGCTGCACCATTTGTGCCAAACTGTGCCAGAATGAATAACCTGCCACATGCTGCTACAAAGGCTGCATTTGTGCACAATATGCGCCATATCTGCACGAAAAAAGAGCTGTTCTTGAAAAGGAAACTGAAAGTGTCTGGCACGCGGCATTGTTGACAATAATACTAAAAATTTAAAAAAATTTTTTTTTCTTTTTAGCACGTTGTGCAGAGAGCAGGGTTGCGCGAATATTTTAATTTTCAAATAGTAGTTCCAAATAATATGCTATTTGATATTTGCTTCAAAATTACTGAGATTTTTGTGCTTTTCGAAGTGTTGACCGCAGCGGGTTAGCCCCTTGAGTGCCCTTCTGCTCAAGCACCGGTACCATGCAGAGAAGCAATACTTGCGGAGCTAACACCGCAATCTCACGACTACCCCGCCACAGAGCAGCCGCGTGCTTAGGCGAAAAACACACCTTCAAAGCAGTATGGTGCACGCGCACGCCTGGTGTGTTAAAAAGAAAATGAAACATTTTGATTGTTGATATTTGCATTGCAGTAAAATCTTTAAATTTTAACTGTGGCTATTATGCAAGGGTATATGTTAGGCAGCAATGTACGAACAACCCGTGTTTATTATTTGTGCTTGTTCTTTTTAATTCAGAATCGAAGAAAATATTAGCATATACAATCAAACCCTCGATGTAACGAACTTCTATGTAACGGAACCCCCGATGCAAATAAGTACACAACTTTTTCTAGCCACAAGTGTATGCACGCCATGTATTTTTTACCTCTATGTAACAAAGTCCCGTCTGCCAAAATTTCGAGGTAACAAAGTTTCATGGACAATTCAACACAAACTTTTGGGTCCCAAAGGAGATTTTGGGAAGCACATGCGCTGAAATGGGTCCCCGATAAAGCGCAAAGGGTGATATGGGCCGCCCAACTGGCCCATCTGGCCCAATGCACCCAATGTAGGGTGCCTCCATCTGCTTCGTTCTTTCCCACTGCCGTGAAGTGTGCACATTCCTTGGTGTGGTAGCGAGGAGAATGGCATAAGGAAAGCTTTGTCAAAGAGCTGCTCTCCGTAACAAACTCAGCAAAGCCCTCACCGGACGCAGGATCCAGGACAAAATTGTCAGAGGAGAGTACCACAAGTTTCGGACAACCTCTTAAAGGGAAGATGGGGCACTTCTGCAGTTGAGAAAGAACACTTGAATTGCGTTCATTTGGCCTTTAGAATAACAACAGATATCGCAATTATGTTTCAATGCGATGCGCCAGAGAGCCATAAGAGCAATTTCAAAATAGGGCTGAAGCCCCACCTCCCTAGCTTTGGGCAGCCAAAAGATCCGTCGATGACGTCACGTACAGCGACTGTCTTTCGCGTTTAACAATACTTGC
>JAZHYW010024189.1:0-12335 GCA_037355805.1 Ixodes ricinus
TGATGGCTGATGTACTCTCAGGAAGCATTTCCTTTTGTATTTGCTAAGTAAAGGTGCCAAACAAAACATGGATTGACAGATTTGACCATGAATTTGAAGTATTTTAAGGAAAACTACTGGCTGGTCTCATTTTGAAGTGGGACCACTTGAAGTGGTCCCACTTGACGTGGGACCTCTTGAAGACGAGCCCACTTGAAGCGGGACCTCTTGAAGCGAACCCACTTGGAAGCGGTCCCATTTGAGGTGGCCCCACTTGCCAAGAGGTGCCTCATCGATAAACCACTTTAAGTGGTTCCAGTTGCAACATTTTCACCTGGGTTTGACTCTTGAAACAATGTCAGCTCCCTGAAACCCTCCCTGCAGCTGCCACAAAGGAGTCGGCCATGGAGGGCCTTATGTATCCCTCAAAAGAGCTCTCTAAGCTAATCATCACACTGGAAAACTAACTGACACAGGTATTCAGTAGCTGCAAGCTCCATGCAGGTCTCATGGTCCATGTAGTGAGTTCTCTTGGCAGCCTTCCGAGAATGGGCTGCCCAGAACAAGCAGTCTCTCTCACAAAGGAGGTGACCAAATTCTGTTGTGTCACTTGACTACACTTCTTTTTAAGGGGGAAAAACAAAACTGATGCAGAGAAAAAAGAAAAAGGCACAAAAGTATGTGTGACATGCTGGTATGGCACGAAAAGTAAACAATGTATGTTGGAACATTGCAAAGTTTGATTAAAAAGCGACTCGTGATGATGCCTAATTACTAGGCCTATTTGTATGTCTATTTCTCACGTGGTACATTGTGCGCGCTGTTGAAAGAAAAAAGTTTCAAAATGCATGTTTCAGAGACTGGATGAGAATGCTTAGACCAGAGTTACGCACATGAAAAGATTATAGTGGTGCTGCATATGAAAAACATCACCCAATAATTTTACATGTCAAGAAAATTTCAGTTATTGAAATTATAGTCTCTTCGAGGTACAAAGGGGAGCGCTTTCATATCAAAACTTTGATAACCGGTGACCGTGTGTGTTATATGTACTCTGCCTCGACTCTGCTACATAAGTGTGACCGAAGACTGACGTTACAAGTGCAAGCATCTTCCTGGAAGAATGCCTGTGCCATACAAGCGCCCGTGCAACTGGGGAAACTCACAGAGGGCTGGGCTCGTTCTGGCGTGGGCGTCGTAATGAAGTAGAGCTCATCGTAGCTCGAGCCACGTAAAACGGCAACTTGCGCTAAAAAAATGAAAAATCTGGGCTCAACCCCGCACCTACGTGTTTTGACCTGGATAATCGTACAGATGTGCTTGCATGATCACTAGTGAAAGGGAATGATGCACGTTAACGAACCTTGGCTAGCGGTTGCATTGCAAACTGGCTAGATTTCTGATGTACAGCTGTAACATCTGAAACCCCCTTCTGCAGACTAGCTTCGACCTACCTAGAACATCCACGCTACAGATCACTACTTTACAGCACAATAAAAGAGGAAGCGCCAGTGCAGCTCACCAGTGCTGCGATTGCCGGCTGGTGCTGCTCGAAAGCCAGCCACGCTTTTTCACCAGTGCAGCGAGATTAAATTGACTATATCAATTTAACACAGTATAAAGAGCGTTCAGAACAGTGGACAATAGAGAAATAACCTAGCCTTCCTTGATTGAAAATCACCCCTTTGCTGCGACCACGGCTATGACGATCAGCGTCTGCTAGCCTAGCCTCTGCTGCTCTGCTTCGCTGACTCTGCTGTGCCTCGCGGCTACCCCAACGAAGTATTTGCACATCGAGACACTCGCACGGCCTCCAGACAGCACACCTTCCCATTCTAGTAGAACAGCTTACCACAGTCCGGATGGGAGACCAGAAGGAGGTACTGAAACGGCAACCTGGGTCGTTTGCCACGATTGGTGCCCGGCCCCCGTGGGCTTTGTGTCACGGGTGCCCTGGGGGAGCAGCCTCATCCTCTTGTGGGTGTTCCCAAGAGTCTACAACGGCTACAACAAGTTGGAGGACGACCTGCCAAAGCTTTTTTTAATTAATGCTACTTGAAGTGTATTTTATACATTTTTCACTTGGCGCCAGTGCTAAAATCCGTGATGGAATATGATCCGTGTACGTGGATCTATGGATTCAAGGACAGCAAACCGACGAATGAGTTACTAGAAACTTTCGTCATTTGGTTGTCTCTACACAACATCGAGAGAACGACATTTCACAAATTCAGTAGAGATGCGAACAGGACGTTGTTCTACTCGATTGATGATGAAAGGTAGCATTAACGTTTTCATTAAGTGCCATACAACATCGTTAATGTCACACATTTTGTACTTTTAGGCTATCTTGGCTCGAGAACGCATTCCTCGAGTATGTGAGCAACTGGAAGGGAATGGTCGGTCAGTGCATTTCTAACGTCCAAAATTCATAATGCCTCGACAGTCGCAACGTTGTCTGCTGTATTGTGCACACGTCACCTGTTGGACCAAGGCTTCAAGTATGTTTTAACGTTCGAGTTCCCTTCAGACAGAGTAGAGTCACTCTTTTCTGCGATGAGGCAGCTGAACGGCTTCAACGACCAAACGGATGACTACGGCACCCTGTCCTCTCTGCACGAAATTCTTGTGACTTGGGATAGTGAAGCCGTCCCTTCATGCAAACTCGAGACTCCTTAAGTTTGAAATCGGTGTGCCGCTGCAAAGCCAGCACTGCAGTCTGCTGCTTTGCCTTGAAAACTGGAGAAGATTTTGGAACATTTCTTAAAATAAGAAAAAAGTTAGAGCTAGGAAAAAAATGAGACGTTTAAAATTCTCTGTATGCCCCTCCTCCACCTCCCCCCTCCTCTTCTGCTCCCCTACCATTTAGCGGTAAATTTTTACTAAATTTCCTGCTAAATTTAGTAGAAAAATGTTTGTACTAGACTTAACGAAACAAATTTTATCCGCTATTTTTGCTAATTTTTTATCTAACATTGCCGCTGACATTAAAACCAACAATGAGCGTTGCCAAGGACGGCAGAGCCCCCGATGACAGAGCCGCTGGCACTAGAGTCGTGAGCTACGGCACAGGTGAAGACAGAGCAAACAACCACAAAGCCGGTGACACTGGATTCTTAACTGCAACTATGACAACGGCGGAGCAGACAGCCACAGAGCTGGTGACGGATCGAACGACCACGAGTTTGCGACCACTCTGGACGACGTAATAACCAAGGACGGCGACTTGGAACATTTCACTTCAAAGTTTTTGGTGCAAGCTTTCCGAACTCTAACCTATCTGCAGTGGACGCCATCATTGTCATCATCACTTACGGCATTTCAGCCAGCCTAAACTGGTCCAACATGGAAAGGCTGTTGCAACATGTTAACTTACTATTTGGCAAGGATGTTCTCCCGAGATCGAAGTTCTTTCTGAGGATGATTTGGTGCAAGCTTAAAGAGCAAATGACAAAGCATCATTTCGTTTGCAAGGAATGTGGCACCCAGGTTGGTGGAAAATCTCGGGATGGGTCATGTCCGAACTGCCAGGCAATTGTTTCAAGACAAAATTTCTCCCAATAAAATTTCTTCACAATGCTTGACATGAAGTTACAGCTTAAGATACTTCTGGCTGAAAAAGACATGGCGCAAGAGCTCTTCCAGGTACTCCAGAACGAGAATGCGACAGGAGACGAGACCATGAGAGATCTCGCCGACGGAGCGCTCTACAAAAAGCAGACAGCAAACAGCTCCTGGTCTGATATCACGCTTACATTCTATACTGATGAAGCACGAGTCTTCAACTCAAACAAGTCGTCACTCTGGCCATTCCAGTGCGTAATCAACGAACTGTCGGTGCGTACACGACGGTTCAATGTGCTGCTCGGTGGACTGTGGTTTGGCACAGGCCACTCGGATATGGTTGTATCTCTGAACCAGTTTGTTGAAGAGATCAACGGCATTGAGACCATGGCTTGGGAAAGTGATGGCCATCTGATCGAATCAAGCGTGCAGGCCATCTGGTGATGTGTGGATGCACCAGCGAGGGGCTGCTGTGCTCAATATGAAGCAGTACAATGGGTACTACAACTGCACTTCGTGTGTTCAGAAGGGCACAAACCTGAATGGTAAGAGCCTGTTATTTTTCTACATTGATCCACTGGATTTTGATATATCTCATCGATTTGACATTAATCAACTTTATGTCAATCAGATAGATTTGGCTGGAATAATTATGGAGGACACACAATAGGCTGCAGCAACTAAATTATTTCTCTGAAAGTGTATAGCATACAAGCATTTTAATTATCAGGACGTGGCTAGTAATTTGCTAAGTATCTGTTTATCTCTAAACAGATTTGAGTCTAACCAGCTGCTTCTAATTTATGCATTTGTAGATTCCATGAAGTACCCAGTCCAGGAGGATGGAGTTGTGGCACCAGAGAGGACACCACGTGCCTCAAGGGGAACCATCACATGGAGTGAAAGGGCCCACGCCACTCATGAATGCCCTAGGACTCAATTTGGGTTTGGGTGTGAACCCCAATTACCTGCATTGTATTTTGGAGGGTGTCACAAAGCAAATGTGTGACAGCTGGCTCACCTCCACGCAACTGGAGTGCTACGTTGATGCACCGAAATCCATAGAAACCCCTAAAGAGGGCACCTGTGCTTGCAGATGTTTATAATAATAATAATAATAATAATCCTTTATTTTCCAACAAAAAGTTGAAAGGTGACTAGGAAAAAAAGCTGTAAAAACAGCTTGACTGGCCCCTAGCCACCCCAAACAAGCAGTCGCAAAGCAAGCACCAGAGGAATTATACAATGAAACTTTACAAATTCATAAACATAAATGAAAAATCATCACACAAAAGAAACAGCGTTTCACAAAGCAATAACATATTGAATCAACAAACACACAGTGCATTCAAACTAAGCGCAACATAATCAGCGCTCATTGTTGATAATAAAGTTTGAAATAAAATATTCCCTTAAAATGCTCACCGATGTACTGTTGATATCTATATCTTGCCTAGTCAGCTGATTAAGGATATTTGGTAAAGTATATGCCATAGTTTGATTGCCGTAATTAGTCCTAGAAAATGGTACTTCCCAGGGTTCCTTAGTCCGTGTTGGATACGTATATACTTTTAGTTTTAGGTTTGCTAGGTTTTCTAGGTGACGCTGGGGTAGATTTTTTTCAATAATATATTTTGCACATAAACGATATTTGTATAAATCAAAAACTTTTATTATACCAAGTTGACCAAAAATATCACTAACTGGATATTCAATGTCAACATTACATATACTTCTTAGTATCTTTTTTTGCAACATGTATATTTTCTGGAGGTTGGTATAAGTTGTGGTGCCCCATATGAGATGACCATAATTTAAATGTGAATAGAATAATGAATTGTATAAAATTAACTTTGTTCTGAGTGGTAAGATGTGTTTATTACGATATACAATACCGACTACACTAGATAACTTAGATATAATATAATTGATATGGTCATCCCATGATAGGTTTTCTTGAAAAACGACGCCTAAGGTTTTAAACTTGGGAACAATTTCAATTTGAGTAGAATTTAAAGAAATGTTCTTAGTAATATTGACACGCCTATTTTTGGTCGAAACAAAACTGCCTTCATTTTATTTGCATTTTATTCTTAAAGCATTATGTTTACTCCAAATATGAAGCTTTTTCAGTGTTTCGTTCGCATCATCTATAAGATCCGATGCGTTATCACCAGTTAAAAAATAGGCTTGCGTCATCAGCATAAATAACAAAGTATATGGATGGACCTATATTTAATAAGTCATCTATATAAATAAATGAGTAGTGCCACCACACACTCTAAGCCCCCACCTAAAATGTGCCAACTGTACCGGAGGGCGTAGAAACCATGAACAGCGGCAGTCGGGGTCGCGGTCAAACCCCGGCCGATGGGTACCATATTACACCTTGGGACCTTGCAGTGGTATGGTGGGTGAGCCATCATTGACAGGCCTTTTCCCATCAGTTCATAAACTCATATGAGTGCTGCTAAATCTTTCACCAGAGAGCAGAAAACTGAAAAAAGACCTAAACAAGACTCAAACACCTTACCATGACAAACAAAAGATTCAAACAACTATGCTCCTCTCGTTGTTGCACTCCATGCCACAGAGCGATACGCCGTTGGGAAAGATTTCCCCCTTCTACATCGAAAATGTCTTTCTCACATACTGACAATGAAATCTGTACAAAAGCTCCATCGGGAGACCTTGTACAGAGTGAAAACATCAAAGGAGCTGAAGCACTACTCAAAACCACCACTCTAGATGCGGTCCAAATTGAAGCCTCACCACTGAGTGGCTCGACATCTCACGAGGTGTGATAGGCAGCAGGGACCAAGAAGGTATTTCTGATGCCAAACTACTGGATGGCTTGAAAGCCAGTGGTGGTCCAGCCATTTAGGTTTTGGAGCAATTTTGGAGCAAGAAAAACCCAATTTTGGAGCGATTCGTATCACATAAACTCCCCTTTTGGAGCAGGGAAAAGCTCGTTTTGGAGCACCTTGGTATCAGGAAAACTAAACATTTTGGAGCAGCATGAACATAGAGCAGTTCTCTGCCATGTCTTTATTATTATATATATATTACGGCTGCCCTTGTCAATCTTACCTCACCCCCATATATATATATATATGTCTGTGTGTGTCAGGAACATCTGAATTTCATATAGTAATTTACAAAGAAAAGAACTCATGCATAAGAAAACCATTTTGGTTTATGACAGAACATTCTTGCAGCTAAAGCTTAACTGTAACAAAATATCACAGATGAAAACTAAAATATTGCTTAATACTTCTTGCACTTTTGACTGTAGGCTATATATCACAGGTGAAAAAAAAAATATTGACTCAATGCTTTTTGCATTTCTCTTTCAGTTCGTCCAGCTCGCAAAGAGTGCGTGACAAAGTAGCATTGGCTTCAGCTAACATAGTTTGGCCACCTTCTACTTTTCCCAAGCTTTGACACTTCAGTCCTGCACCAATGGTCTCTTCCGCCCTCTTCAGCAACGCACGACACGAGATCACCCTTTCCTCCAACTGCTTCTTTAAGCACTTGTCATGCGAAGTTGTCAGCATCAACTTGTGCACTGTCAGGCTTTTTCTCTTCATAGTCGGCCTCTCTGCTTCCAATTCTTTCCTCATACCGGGCTCTTGCTCTTTTGACGCTTTGCAGAAGGTCTGGTGACAGAGGCACCTTTGTCGGCATCTCCATCATACCTCTGCAGGTAGGTCTTCACTTGCCGCAATCCATTGATGCTCGCAATGCACAATGAGGCTCGACCTTCAAGGAGATGCTTATTCTCACTGGATGCGCGAATAATGCGCAATAATGCCACTGGGCCGGAAACCTGAATTAGATTGTGATGGCTATGGTAACGGCTCTACCCTTTATATCGTGCGGCAGCTTGCGCCACCTAGCCTAGAAAATAAAACTCCCACCGGGTTGCCAGCCCGAAAACGCCATTCTTCCAAAAGGATTCGTTCACGGACCGACTAGCCCTTCCTTTGGCGCAGTTTGGCGCAGTTTGGCGCAAATTGTGTCTTTAGGCGCAGCAAGACGCAGGTAAAGGAGAATTTATCAAAATGGCGCAATTGGCGCAGCTGGACCACCTCGCTTGAAAGCTCCAGGTGTAACTGCAGTCCGACCAATCACAGTGAAGAACGGAGACCTGTCTCAACAAACATTTTGTCTTGACATTCAACCGTCCCAAACAGCCAGAAACTGTTAAAGTTGGATACCTTAATTGCAAGGTCAGCGTCTACGTCCCAAACCCTCTGAGGTGCAAACAAGTGCCAAAAATATGGCCACTCCACTCCATCTTGACAGCACGCAGGCCAATCTGCCTAAAGTTCGGGGTGATGCCTACGAGACCGATGAAGCCTGTACTGGCAATGCTAAGTCGTGTCATACTGCCGAGGGACCCACCCTGCCTACTCGGAACACTGGCCACAATGGAAACAGGAGAAGGAAATCCAACACATCCAGAGCACACAAGAATGTTTTACATGTCAAAGCAAAAAACAGAGTCTCCCATTTAGGGCAACGTAGCTTTGCTGATGCCGCCACGACACAAAACGTCGTGAAGGTGTCGGCTGAAACTCAGACAGTGACGGATGCTTCAGCTCAACAATCTAACAAGTCTGTCACTGCTGCAAGCAAGCAATGACAGTTCACTGAAGCTCAAGCAGGACTCCTTCAGATAGAAGCTAAGAAGCATTCTTCTGGTGGCAGCAGAGAACCAGAGGATTTCAATCAATGGACAACAGGTACACCCTGCTCACTGCGCGACCGAAAAAGACCAAGGATCCTGTCTTAATTACATCGTAGGGTTCCGTGTTTTCGGATAAATCCGAAAACTCCGAAAGCTACCCGCCGGTAAAATTTTGGTCAATTCGGATTTATCCGATAAACTCTGAATTTTAATGTGCCAATGCCCTCCCCTCCCCTTCCAATAAACTAAATAAAGATGGTATTTTATAATTAAGTTTGGTCAGCAGAAAGGGTGAATGGTCCCGGAAAATGCCACCACAATTATCTTTCAAATCTCGGTTCCTTGACAAAAGGGATCTCACCGATAATCTCGTCAAGGTTCAGGGCTACATGTCATTGTGCATTCGGGTCACAACAAAAGCCTCTGTATTGGTTTCCAGTTTGGGCCAAACTATTTGTGTTTTAAGAGGAAAAGAAGTTGTGTTTTGTAACAGTTAAAGCTATAGATCAGAGATTTCATAAAATTGGAAGAGGGGCAGTTGAAACTTCCCTATTATATCATTTACCACTCTCGCCCGGCCAGCGGGGTAGCATGGAATTAAGATGGGATTAATACGTGCTCTCAGCGACTACCTCCATGAGTTTATTTTTAAGGTAGCGACGTTTATCCAAGCGACAGATGTGTGCCCGTTTTTGCCATGGGACAAATTAGTATTGCCAACGCAATGGTACCAACACCAAACCCGGCTAAAAAAATAGTTGACATAAGCGCGTTTATTTTTCCTTATTTAGCATACGTATACACCCGGATATTATATTTATTTTTCATAAGAAACACTGCGAAATTAAACTCCGATTTCTGAGATCTTGGAATCAAACAAAAGTAA
Organism: Ixodes ricinus; assembly: GCA_037355805.1. Lineage (NCBI taxonomy): Eukaryota > Metazoa > Arthropoda > Arachnida > Ixodida > Ixodidae > Ixodes > Ixodes ricinus. Next base: position 9,123 of record JAZHYW010024189.1, read on the forward strand.
ACTCCTATAAACTCCGAATTCGACCGAAGAATAAACTCACAAAACACGGAATCCTAATTACAGGGTATGGAGTCGACTTGTCCTATGGAGCCCATTTCTGAGCTGCATGATGACCGGCATCCCTCCCCGAGCTTGTGTGCCACAGCCTCACAAAAGTACCGCATCCTACTGAAGTGTTGTTCAGTAAACTTCAACCAGGACCCAAGGGAACGCTTTTCGGGAAAATATGACAAGCTGGGCATCAAAACAACCACCCAGCCATGCCAACGTTTCTGCAGTTGTACAAAACGTTGTCACAGTAAAAACTCTTAAAGCCTCCAATGTTTGGCAACTGTGTGGTGGTTGAAGGAGAGAAGCCAGCTTTAGACACTTCTAACTTCAGATGTCTTTTTCATTCAGGAAGTTAGAAGGACGACACTGACTTTGTGACAGAGGTAGGAAAAAGAGATTGGATAAATTGATTCTGAAAAAAAGAAGAATGGGAATGTGAAGATGTTGCATCCACACTAAAGTCATCAGTGCCAGAGGTCTCCGACTGCATTGTTTATTATCTATAAAGATTCCTCAGCAGAAAAATGACAAAAATGACCAGCTGTGACTTGCTTGGCAGAATTGACTGTGATGAGTGATTTGGCAGAGGCTGCCCTGACCAAATGCAAGAAAAGAGGGGGACTTGTACACCCAAACTTCCACCAGATATTAAAATCTGCTGAGTAGTTTTTATCAAAGAATGCAGACAGCCAAGACGTTTACTGGGGCACCACTGATCATGTTCTAGAATCCTGCACATTCTGATTTCTATGCGGTGAGCACAAAGGGGATGTCATCTCCCAGATACTCCACTTCTATGTGAACTTGCGCATGAGGCAGCACTCCAAGCACGTAACCTCCTGGCTGAAGAGGGAGGCGCAAAAAAGAAGCACCACTTTGCGCTAGCTGAAAGAACTGGCAACTGCTTCCTTTTTGTCTTTATTTTCAAGAATGTGAACATTATGAAATTGTTTAGTCACTCGTTTCTGTAAATGTACAAACGTATTTATCTATGAAATATGTAGCTTGTGTTCACTCATTTGTGTGTTAAATAGTATGACAACCAACAGCCAATATATTAAACAAATGTGCCTGTTTGGTACAAATTCAATTTATACTTGAAAAGGTTTTACCAGTTTCCAGAATGAACCTTTACTACCTCCAGTGGTGGAACTGCTGCACCATTTGTGCCAAACTGTGCCAGAATGAATAACCTGCCACATGCTGCTACAAAGGCTGCATTTGTGCACAAAATGCGCCATATCTGCACGAAAAAAGAGCTGTTCTTGAAAAGGAAACTGAAAGTGACTGGCACGCGGCATTGTTGACAATAATACTAAAAATTTAAAAAAAAAATTTTTTTTTCTTTTTAGCACGTTGTACAGAGAGCAGGGTTGCGCGAATATTTTAATTTTCAAATAGTAGTTCCAAATAATATGCTATTTGATATTTGCTTCAAAATTACTGAGATTTTTGTGCTTTTCGCAGTGTTGACCGCAGCGGTTAGCCCCTTGAGTGCCCTTCTGCTCAAGCACCGGTACCATGCAGAGAAGCAATACTTGCGGAGCTAACACCGCAATCTCACGACTACCCACGCCACAGAGCAGCCGCGCGCTTAGGCGAAAAACACACCTTCAAAGCAGTATGGTGCACGCGCACGCCTGGTGTGTTAAAAAAGAAAACGAAACATTTTGATTGTTGATATTTGCATTGCAGTAAAATCTTTAAATTTTAACTGTGGCTATTATGCAAGGGTATATGTTAGGCAGCAATGTACGAACAACCCGTGTTTATTATTTGTGCTTGTTCTTTTTAATTCAGAATCGAAGAAAATATTAGCATATACAATCAAACCTCGATGTAACGAACTTCTATGTAACGGAACCCCCGATGCAAATAAGTACACAACTTTTTCTAGCCACAAGTGTATGCACGCCATGTATTTTTTACCTCTATGTAACAAAGTCCTGTCTGCCAAAATTTCGAGGTAACAAAGTTTCATGGACAATTCAACACAAACTTTTGGGTCCCAAAGGAGATTTTGGGAAGCACATGCGCTGAAATGGGTCCCCGATAAAGCGCAAAGGGTGATACGGGCCGCCCAACTGGCCCATCTGGCCCAATGCACCCAATGTAGGGTGCCTCCATCTGCTTCGTTCTTTCCCACTGCCGTGCAAGTGTGCACATTCCTTGTGTGGTAGCGAGGAGAATGGCATAAGGAAAGCTTGTCAAAGAGCTGCTCTCCGTAACAAACTCAGCAAAGCCCTCACCGGACGCAGGATCCAGGACAAAATTGTCAGAGGAGAGTACCACAAGTTTCGGACAACCTTTTAAAGGGAAGATGGGGGCACTTCTGCAGTTGAGAAAAAACACTTGAATTGCGTTCATTTGGCCTTTAGAATAACAACAGATATCGCAATTATGTTTCAATGCGACGCGCTAGGAGCCATAAGAGCGAATTTCGAAATAAGGGCTGAAGCCCCACCTCCCTAGCTTTGGGGCAGCCAAAAGATCCGTCGATGATGTCACGTACAGCGACTGTCTTTCGCGTTTAACAATACTTGCGCAGCAAATGGTTTGGGTATTCGGGTTCACGGGGTAAAGATACACTAGAATTTACTCCCAACTCATTTTCTTTCAAGAAGCTCCGTAGCTTCCCTTTAAAGCTTTGACAAATGAGTGATAAAACTGAGATGACAGGCATTACCAAGATCCATATCAACGGAATGTAGTGTGAGGGTCTTGAATGTCAAAATCCTCTGGAGGGCATTTCCCAGGCAGTCCAGAGCACTTGGCGGCAAGTTAACGAGCTCCATGTCCAGCTCTTCGAGGTTGTGCAAACGTGCCGATGGCGAGAGATGATGTCCTTCAACGCTCATTTGGCCTGCCAGCTATGCAATGTCAGCTCCTTGAGGCCAGAGTTGAGGTGCAACGCATCGGACAATAGTCTCCGATACTTGGAGTCTATCAGCCGGGGGAGGATCAGAGTTTTGATGCAGCAGTGCTCCCGAAATAGCCAGTGTAGCAGGGACCACCCTTTGATGCATGAACCTTGGTCAGGACCTACCGGGTAGTGCACTTTCAGGGGAAACAAGCCGGATTCTCCCGGCTCGTCTTCCTTCAGCTCCATGTCGAGCAACTGTGGAGAGATTGTATACACTGAGATGGTCCGCGATGTGGAAA
>JAZHYW010024192.1:0-47781 GCA_037355805.1 Ixodes ricinus
AAGTAAAAATTAGTATATAAGATGCACCGCTAAAAATTGTGAAGAAAACATGCGTCTTATGTATGAGACACATCGCTGCATAAGATGCACCCCCTTTTCGCAAGTTTGTAAGTAAAAATTAGTATATAAGATGCACCGCTAAAAATTGTGAAGAAAACATGCGTCTTATGTATGAGACACATCGTTGCATAAGATGCACCCCCCTTTTCGCAAGTTTATAAGTAAAAATTAGTTCATAAGACGCACCGCCGAAATTTGTGGAAAAAAAGTGTCTTATACACCGGAAAATATGGTAGTCCGGATGTATTTCTGTTGCCACAGGCTTAATAAGCGGTTTTTCCATTTGAAATTTGCAAAACATATTAATTAGCGCCTAGAAGATTATATAAAAACAAAAACGGGCATCTTTAAGAACCTCTTTAGTGTCCCTTTAACTGCTTCATCAGTTTGCACCTTATTTGAAGTGCGCAAGGCAAAAAATGCTTCCTTCAGTACGCTGCCCGTGAAAGAATATTGCAGAGTTATCTAGTGGTTGCCAGTGCTATACCATACTTAGGACATGGGACTTACTGAATGCTTCGAATGGCGTGCAGGGTACATATCGCCAGTCCGGAGTTGGGGACGCTTCACTTTTCAACAGGTGCTGGACATTTTTAGAGTCTGGTGGCCACCGACAGACATTCCCATTAATCCACTTGGCGTGGACAATAGCCACACTGTCGTCTTCTTCAGGAAACTTGACAAGGACAAACTTCTTGCCTTGAGAAGAGGAAAGATTGTATATAGCATATGGCCGAGTATCTACACAAACTGTTTACAGATTCACCCCTTCAAGTGCACGAGAGGGAAAATAGCAAACTTCTTTTTCCACGGAACCTTCAAGCATTTTTCAGATATCCAACTGAGAGGCCAAGACCGTAGGGTGGATAGCTGGCTCACAACAAAAATTCCTAGCAGTGATGAGGGGCAAGGTACAGCATACAGGTCATCTCGTTTCAAAAAATTTCCTTCCGATGATGCTTGGCGCACCCTGTGCAGGATTAACGATGTTTTCGACAACAACTACACTCCCATCAAAGAGCTTGCAGCAGTTATTTCTCCTTCCTGTGTCGAGAGCAATGCCTTCTGGAAGAACCACTTTTCTATACTGTGTTCCCTGGCACTGAGGCACAAGGGGCCCACGATGATGTTCATCAGTCAGCGAAGGGCTGCTTCCTACAGTAACATCTTCCCTGCTGCGAAGATTTCTTTTCTCAGCAAGTCGGTTCGAGAGCTGCTCCAAGGGAAACTGTGGCTTTCGCAACAGCTTCTTGATGCTAGCCATATGACTTTCAAAAGGAAAAGCACTCCACGAATCAAGTGGTCCTAGGTGACGAGTGTCTGCAGCGAGGTGGCAGAGTGCATGAACATTGTGTGATATGTAGTGTTGTCCATAAATTTCTCCAAAGCTTTTAATAAAAAACTTCAGAAGTTCCTCAGCATAATCCAATTCACCTGGTGAAGAGCTTGGCGACGCAAGGATGCTGATTGCCACGTGAAGACATAAGAAGTTTTCATACATCTCTTGCGGTATTATGCAGGACACCAATGGTCCGCCGTACATCACAAAAAACCTAAATTCCGTTGCTTTCCATCTATCGACGTCAACCAGACTTCTTGGCTTTCGGTTGAAGTCAGATGGGACACACCAGGCAAGCGTCATCAGCCTGGCTGACATTTCATCCCGAACGTGTGTTCCTTGTTTGATCCCCTTTGGTCCACGAATCCACAAAGTAAGTAGCTTGTTTACGACTCCTAAGCATATGAGATGCATATAGTCCAGCGGTACGTCTTTGATCATATCCATTGGTAGCTCCTCGAGAATGGTCTCGCCAATATGGTGTTGTTCTTGACGCTGGGTGCGGAAGGTGGTGTTGGTCCGCAGACTCCTGCTGATGTCAGGAAAGCACACTCTGCCTTCAATGTAGATTCCTTTCACGGTGCATTTAGTACAACTGTAGTACCCAGTGTGGCTCCTGATGTTGAGGATGAATGCCTTTGCTGGTGCGTCGCCAACAAGTGCATTTAGCCTGACAGGGATGTTTTCTGCACCAAGACTGATGCCAGAGGTAATAACCTCTCTCAGTTCATCCACAAAGCGACGAAGGAACTCATTAGCATCATCGGGCTTTCTGTCACCCCGAAAGACACCGACAACGAAAGGAGCGTGATTTTTCAGGTTTTTCACTTTCCCGAGGATTGTCCAAAATTGGGTTCTGGAGCTTTTTGCAATTGGAAGCCCGTCGATATGAAAATCGAGAGCAAGCTCCCGAGGCAGATGCCCTGACTCTCCCACGGCATCCAGAACACCTTGTACGATACCGAAGTGGCAGTATTCTCCACCGCCAATACGTTCGATTCCCAAGGCCTTTCTAGGCGTCTCGAGCAACGCTCTCGCTGATCGAGGCAGAGAAGAAAAGCACGAATGAGTGCGCAACAGGATCAAAAGCTTGGACACTGCATTGTGAGAGCTGCCCGATTCGACCGCCCACCTTTGCAGTTGCCTGCGGAAAGGCAACACGTGGTCTTCGATGTCGGACAGTTCTTCGCTCGGTGCGATACGTTATGCACAGGCGTACTTTCGTGGCGGTCATAGGAACCACTGACGTCCCCAATAAGCTGATAATCACAAACTACTGACCGTGATTGGCAGCCAAAGGTGGTGTCTTGCAGCGAACTTGCGTTTGCGATCAAATGGTCCTGTCGAGTGCTATCGCATGCAGAAGACACCGTTGCTTCTTGAGACGGGCGTTGAACTTCAACAGCAGTGGAACAAATTGGATCTTTGGGTAAACTTAGCTCGATACACTCGTTTACGCGCCGGATTATCTTGCGCTGAAACCGACGCTCTGCACTTGCCGACATCGTTGAGCCCTATGTGAATGGTGACACCTTAGCAGTGCTAGAAAGAGAACACTTACCACGTTCCGAGTCATCTGCCGCTTCCGACGCCATCCCCACCGATTCAAAAGCAACACTTGATGTGCGGCGGACTTGAATGAGAACGGATAACTGGCGAAAAATGACGAAAAAAAACGATGCGAACAATGCGAACAAGAAGTTTTTTGCGCGGGAAAAGAATTACGAGAATTACGCATCCGAGCTTCGCCAGTGGCTTGACTTTGGCTGGATAGGTGAGTGTTACTGGCTTTATTCTTTGTGGCGGCGGTAGCTTGCGCCACCTAGCCTAAGGCTGCGGTTCGACAAGCACAATGTGGTCAACGTTTATTCGGATGCGTTAGCACACTAAGCAGGTGGGGGAGGGGTGGTAATGCTAACACATTAATATGATAATAATAATAATAGAAATAATAATAATTAATAATAATAATAATAATAATAATTTTTATTTGCACAGTTGTGGTACCGACTGGAAAGTGGTGTCGTGTGGGACTTCGATTATTTTTTTGTGGTCCAGAATAAATCCTCTAATGGACATTGTGGGGATCACAATAGGTGCGTCGTCCTGTGGACATCCTCAGTACGTCGCATATGGATCTAGGACGTTTGTACCATTTGAGGACATCCTGAGGACGTTTTGTGTTGTCTGGGCAGCGATCACTGTTGTGATTTCGTTTCCCCTTGGGTGAAGAATAAAACCTGGCACCTTCGCATTTTTTCAAACGCCGTGCCGAGTGATTTTTGCGCAATATTTAGCTTCAAACAACACGGAAGACTTCTGTTGCGAACTAAACTTGAAGCGTGTCGTTTATCTTATGAACGTCTTTTTATTTCGCAACAAGAGCAAGCGAACTCCAGACAACTGTGAACCCCGGTACATTTGCATTTTTTAATCGGCTTGCGACAGCTTCATAGACTTATATCTGATTGCAAAATACCTGAAATGATAGTCTCAAAACATCGTAAAATAATCGCATTCAAGGACAGCGTACAAACTCCAGCGTCCGTACTTTTCTGTTTTACTTCCATAGAGCTGCGTGTATCGTGTCAAGCAATGGCCGCCGGTAGCGACACCGGAACGCTCTCGACCCGCGATCCAGCTTACAATAGAGATCAATGGTGCTGCCAGTCTGGCGGCACGATAATATACAGGGTGAAACAAGGAGACGGCAGGCTCTTTAAATCGACCGGAAAATTCGGTTTCTTAACCTATCGCGCCACGATTTTGTGCAGCGTTGCCCACAGATGGTGCATTTTTTTGTAAAATTTGCAAAGAGCGAACTTACCTGAGGAAAAAGAAAAAGAAAGAAAAAGGCTTAGCGCCTATGGAAACGCAGCGACGCCTCCGGTCTGCAAACAACACGGCGCCGTTTCGCACGGGAGACAAGAGATGGCGCAAGCGGTCGCGACGCCAACTGCCTCCAACGAACGAGCAGACGACGCCGAGAGCCGGCGTGATTAGCAGACAAGGAACTGCAGTTCCTTGTTGTTACCGCGTCTGTTTTTGTTTCTGCGACTGTCGCCGCCTGCGGAACGCGGGCCGCTTTTGAGTCGAAAGGATCGTCTGCTATAAAGTGCCGGCTCTCGGCGCCGTATGCTCGTTCGTTGGCTGCGTTCGTTGCGCCATCTCTTGTCTCCCGTGCGAAACGGCGCCGTGTTGTTTGAAGACCGGTGGCGTCGCTGCGTTTCCATAGGAGCTAAGCCTTTTTCTTTCTTCACTTTTTCCTCAGGTAAGTTCGCTCTTTGCAAATTTGACAAAAAAATGCACCATCTGTGGGCAACGCTGCACAAAGTCGTAGCGCGATAGGTTAAGAAACCGAATTTTAGGATATAGCCCAGTCCAAGTGATGCTAAATGAACTACCACCAAAACTGCGCTAGGCCAATATCATGATGCCTCTGCTTTGGTATGGGAAACAGCACCCGGACATGACACTCCTTCTCCAAGCATTTGTGGATCAGCTACAGAACCTCAATGAAATTGGTGTCACCTGGACTGACGAAAATACCTTGATAAGTTCTAAGGTAAGAATTTCTTATTCTCACACCTTTAATATTTTTGGTGTGAGTTATTATGATGTGGGCCTGTATTCTTCTCAATTAAATTTTAAAATTAATTTCCAGGTGTATTGCATCTGCTGCTTTGCAGATGCACCAGCGAGAGCAGCGATGCAGCACATGATGCAGTATAATGGTTATTTTGGCTGCAGCTGGTGTTACCATCTGGGGGTCAATGTCGAATGTAAGTCGCTCACAATTTCACTCAATTTTTATGCCGGCTGATCTAGTAAAAAACAAGTTATCAACTGTTGTTTGCTTGTTTAAATACCAGCTGCATGAAAAGTTTCCGTCATGTAAAAAGATTATTTCCAAACAGTATGTCCAAACAGAACGCTAACTATCAAATATGGTATTTAATTATGAGTAGGTGTGTAGAATCTGTTATCTAAAACCGTTAAAACGCAGCCACAACCGAACAGAGTAACCACTGGACCGATATAAAATATTATTTTTGCATTTAAAAAATCAATGTTATTCCTAGGGACTCTATGAAGCTGAATTTAGATTTAGCCCTAAGAATGTTTGAATAAATATTGAAAATAGCTCATCATCCAAAACTCAAATTCATTTTTACAATGTCATAATTGGCAACACTAGCACCTATCAAAATTTTCTAGACATTGACTGTTATAGTCAATGGCTATTGACTATTCATGAAAGTAAAAAGTTGTGTCTTGTAATGCTTAATTAGCATAATGGGTACTGAGAGTGAAGATTTTTTAGTAAACCGAATTTCTAGGCCTCTGACAGATAGCTGTTTAACGATTTCTGATCGCTGTAAATCAAAATGTTTTGAGGCGTAAATCGAAATTCGGCTTCGCAAAATCACTAGACCTTAACATTTTCATTAAATGCAAAAGGAATAGTTCAGATCAGTCCAGTGGTTAGTCTTAAAATGGTTTCCACGTTGCAGTATATTTCCCATGGAGAAGGAGAATAAAAAAACCTTGTGGTAGAGCTTCCTTTAAATAGCAGATTGCAAGAACAAAAAGAATGTCATGTTCTAAGTTTTACTAGCACTAGAATCTATTAATTAAGGTGCACATATTTTAAGTGCACAGCAGCGTGGCAATTTCTTTTATCGGATTATATCATTATATTTTCAAATTTAGTTTTATGACCTTAAACACCCTCTGCAGGGGTATCACATAAGGGACAGATTGAACGATCAATGTGGTTGCCAGGCAACATTAATCGCAAATTCACAGGTGCCACGAGTGGCATTCCAGTACATATTACAATCAACAGGCCTAATTAATCTATTCTAAACTTTGCATTATATATAATTAGTCACACCTGTAAGTCCTGCGCTTTGCCGACCAATTCAATATTTGTCAGCAATGATATAGCACATACGATATACCATTGTGCTTGTCCTGTCCACTTTCGTCGTCTGTTTGCGCATAACCAGTTTCATTAAGTACCATGAACCAACTAGCCCAGCAACAAGTTTTGATTAATGTCTTAATGCATCGTGGCAAGAACTAAAGTATGAATTTTGTGTGATGTTCACTCTCTTTTGCATGTAGGTACCATCAAGTACTGCCTCAGTGAGCCGTTTCCTGACCGTACTGATGAAGAAGCCGTCCATGACATGAAGGCTGCCTGCCACGAGAAGAGACCTGTGCGTGGAGTGAAGGAACCAGCTCCTTGATCAACCTGCCTGGTTTCTTTGCTGTCTGGGCATGGTGTCCGGATTATATGCACTGTATTCTCCTGGGTGTGTCACGACAAATAACCGAGTTGTGGTTTTCACAAAGTGGGTCGGAACACTACATTGGCGAGGCATCCGTAATGGCAGCTGTTAGTGAGAAACTGTGCTCTATTCGGATGCCACAGTGCATTTCATTTAATTTCATTTAATATAACCTTATAGCGCCCGGTAGGGGCTTTACATAAGTGGGGGGGGGGCAAAAACAACAATACACATACAAATCAACAAGAGTTAGGAATTCTTTCCTCTTTCCGCTCTTTCTTACGTAATGTAAAGAGTGGCAATAGCGGAACGAAATCTAATGGATTATTTTACTGTTACGATGTCGTCGGGGAGGGAATTCCAGTCTGATATAGATAACTGCAACGGAGAAAATTTGAAGGTGTTAGTTCTAGGAGTGGCAAGCTGAAGTTTCTCTGAATTGTCTGTGCGTGCCGAGACGTGGTTGGCAGCTGGGCAATATTTTTCTTTCTTTGAGGGTGAATGATAGTACAGATGATGAAGGGCAGTTAGTCGAGTTATTTCAAGACGATCTGCGAGAAGGGGTATATTAGTTTGTTGTTTTAGTGTTGTTACACTTGTACGGGTATAATTTCGGAGAACGAAGCGGGTGGCTCGATTTTGAATGGCTTCTAACTTGTCAATGAGATATGACTGATGCGGGTTCCAGATGAGAGATGTGTATTCCAGTTTTGGACGAAGAAGAGATGTGTATGCAATCAGTTTTTTTCCCGTGTTGCCAAGTGTAAGTGACGTCTTAGAAAGTCTAAAGTTTGATTAGCCTTTGCCGTGACGTGGTTAATATGTGGTTCCCATGAAAGGTTGGGCGTGAAATGAAGTCCGAGGTATTTATATGTATGAACATTTTCAATGGGGACACTGAAAAGGGTGTAGTTAAATTGTGTTGATGTGCGTTTATTATTGAAGTTCAGATATTTTGTTTTGGGAACGTTAATTTGCAACTGCCACTCTTCACACCACGTCTCAAGAAACATCAGATCACTCTGCAAAAGCGTACAGTCATCCAGGCCCTCTATTTTCCGGTATAAAACACAATCGTCGGCGTATAATCTTAACGTGGACTGAATACGAGTAGGCAGGTCGTTAACATATATAAGAAAAAGTAGTGAACCAAGCACGGTTCCCTGAGGCACGCCCGATTTTACTTGTTGGGGTGACGAATCTTTACTTTCATAATGAATGCATTGAGTTCGGTTAGATAGGAAGCCTGCAATCCATTCCGTTACAAACGGGTCTATTCTTAACGAGCGTAGTTTTAACATAAGACGGTGATGAGGTACTTTGTCAAAAGCTTTTTGAAATCTATAAAAATGGCGTGCGTTTCTAAGCGGGAATGGAGATTTTCATGAATATCATTGCTAAATTCGAAAAGTTGCGTTTCGCAGGAGTGGGATCGCCGGAAACCGTGCTGGTTTACAAAAATAAAGTTGTTAATGCATAAATGATTCATAACGTTAGAAAATACAATATGCTCCATGAGCTTACTAGGGACACTTGTTAACGATATAGGCCTGTAATTACCAAATTCATTTTTGAACCATTTTTGTGTATTGGAATTACCTGCGCGTGCTTCCAATCATCGGGAATTTCGGCCCGTGTCTAAGGATTGTTGAAATATCAGGGCAAGGAGGGTTGAGCACTCATGCTTGCATAGTTTGAGAAGTTTCATTGAAATTTTATCTGGGCCGGGGGCGGAGTTTGAGTGCTGTTCATGAATAAGTTTCAAAACGCCAGTTGCAGAAATAGTTAGTTGAGGCATTTCATGATACATAGTATAATCAGGGTAGTAATCCGGAAGAGGAAACAGGTCCTCTGAGAAGACTTCACTAAAATATTGACTGAACCGCTCACACGCCTCGAGAGGACTCATCTTGTTTCCAGCGTCATCGGAAAATGAAAAAGACTGCCTTCCTTGCTTCGGATTAACCACAGTCCAGAACTTTTTGGGATTGGTCCTCATGATGTTACCAAGGTCTTCATTAAAATATTTCCTTTTTGCGTTTTTATTTCGAGCTTGGTTGTTAGATTACATTGATCGTATTTCTCCCATGCATCTTGGGATCTAGATAGCTTGGCACTCCTATAGAGACGATGCTTTTTATTGAGAAGTTTTTCAGTCTCGCTGAAAACCACGGAACGCTAGAGCGTATGTTTACTTTAGGAATAAAAAGATCTGCCAGTTGAAGTAATTTGAATTTGAGTAGATTCCAATTTTCATTTGCAGACCTAGAAGCAAAGTCCTCCAAATATGAAGTAGTAAATGATACTAAATTTGCGCAAATCGCATCAACATTTGCTTTGGTATAATTTAAAATGGTTTTAGTCAACGGGTTATATTTGTATGTTGAAATGGTCATTTCAACATTTACAGACGCATGATCACTCAAGGGCTCCATTAGGTGAACCCCATTACACATTCGGGTTTTGAAGTGAAAAAGAGGTCTAAAACAGCAGAACCACGAGTTGGTTGATTATTCATTTGACACAGAGAGAAAGCACTTGCTACATCTACAAAGTCGCGACATTGTTTTGGAAGAGAGCGCCAACTTTCAAAGGGCATGGATGCAGGAAAGACCGGCCAGACAATATCAGGGAAATTAAAGTCTCCAGCGAGCACGTACATATCATTAGGGTAAGTTCTAACAAGCTGTTTTACGCATTCTTGAAGTAAACTAGAAAAATTCGAAAACCCGGGAGGTTTGTAGCAAGCAATAACCAGAAGGCAAACAGTCGGTGTTCTTATTCGGGCCCATACTCCCTCGAAACTTGAAATGATATCGCATTTTTCAACATGCATAGTCTTTTTGATAGCCACCAGAACCCCTCCCCTCTACGTCCGGCTCGATCTTTCCGAACAATAAAATAATCGTCGCTCATAATCAATTCACAGCTAGAAATTTCCTCCGTTAACCACGTTTCGCTGACGATGACAACGTCAGCTGTACATGATTGCATAGCAGAAAATAACTCGTCTTGTTTTGTATACACACTTCTCGCGTTCGCGATAAAAAATTCAAAGTTCTAAAACAAGGGTTACGTGTCGATTGAGGAGAGGGCGATGACTGCCGTTTTTCCACGAGTTATGATAAAAAAGGTTTGACGCAATTGGCTTGCTGATCGAAAAAATAACGCGAACTTCCTATGATCAGTTTATCATGGCGTAGTTTGAAGGGCTGTCCTTGGTTTTTAGCGAACGTAACCAACTCTTCTTGCTTTGCGAATTTCTTCGGGGAAGTCTTCGCTCAAACGAAAATTTGTGCCCTTCAATTTAGGTGCCTTCGAAAGCACGAGTTCTCTATCCTTATAAGAGTTGAATTTTACAATAATCGGCCTACACGAAGCGACGTCGTTTCTGTAGTAACCAATCCGATGGGCACGTTCGATAGCGGAAGGTTCTAATCTAACACCAAGCCTTTCTTCACAAAAATTGACGACGTTCTCTTCCGACTGCTTCCACGTTTCATTCCTGCTATCAGTAACATTAAAGAACAACAAATTATTTCGTCTGGAATGACTTTCGAGCATGGCGCACCTTTGTGCTATTTGTTCGAGTGCAGAACTGTTTCGCGTGGCGACCTCCGAGACGGCGGTAACGCCGTCCCTTACTGATTTTAAGTTCAGCACCTCTCGATCGATATCGTCAATTTTGCTTTTCAAGGCCGCTAAGGCGGTCTCTGTTTTCCCCTGTCTTTCATGTATGAGTCTAATTTCCCTCATTATTTCTGTTTGGCCAGCAGCCAGTTGGTTTAAGAGAACGAGCGTTTGATCGAGAGGTGCGGCGGAAACAGAGGGAACGTCGTGGGGGCCAGGATTGGTCTCGACGTCCCCTGACAGCAGCAGTAACTTCTTAGCAAATTCCAGAATGAGGTACGACTTCATTTTGACAGCGGCGACAATTGAACGCACAGTGAGCAACAAGTTGTATACGCCAGGTGGGCACGATACCGTAATCACAAATACAACTTTGTCTCGGCGATATGATTCTAGGACACCAACCTGAGGGTGAGCAGGAAGTAAGTGGAACATCCTAACAGCGGTATCGTGCCCGAGGTGTTGCGGTGCTTGTGGCCTCTTTTGTAGTCGTGCTCCCCGATGACATCGATGTAGCCGTTGCCAGACTGGAGTGGGTAGTTCCGCCACGGTTGACGAGGAAGCCAAAGCTGGAGGGTGCAGCACACACGGGCCAAGCGTCCCAAACTTTGGAGAGAAGGAAGAGTGTCTTCCGATGTGCTGATTCACGGCATCCCGTGTCGAAGATAGTGGCAGTCCCAACAGCAAGGCGCAGAAAACCGCGGCAGCAACAACCTGAGGGTGAGCAGGGAGTAAGTGGAACATCCTAACAGCGGTATCGTGCCATAAATCGACAACCCAGATCGTTGCTAACACGAAAGCACTGGAAGGCAGCGGAGTGGCAGTCCTGGCTGCTTTATTACAGCATTCCATGCCTCAGTGGTGTCCTTGATCGTACATACTTGGACCATTAGAGCCTGCTTGTGGCAGGTGTGTTCCTGCTTTTGAAGGATACCGTTACCCAATCAGAGCTAGCAGAGAGCACAAAGCTGCTCACAGAATTTGTTGTTGGTGTGCAGTTCCTGTATGGAGACTCTGGGATGACATATAACGTGCATCAACTCCTTCACATGCCAAAGTCAGTTTTGCTTTTTGGCCCCTTATGGGCACATTCATGTTTCACGTTTGAAACAAATATGGGCTGACTACTAAAGCTGGTCACATCATCAAATGGTGTCTCCCTCCAGATTGCCACTCGGCTGCTTCTGCACACCAGCTTCTCTGCTTTGAAGGCTTTGGCATCTGAGCATGCCCTCTCACTGCTAGAAATGCCGAACAAACAGGACAGTGACAAGCTTATTCCTCTAGGAAAACCAGAAGTAGTTGAAGAAGCCTTTGTGTCTGAGCATGTACATTTGCAAGGTTGTGAGACAGTGGAATTTAAGAGAGTAAAAGTCAATGGCTCTACTGTGTGCTCAGAAAAATACTACAGGCAGCTACGAACTGACAACACTGCAATTATGATGCGTGATGGTACATACGCTAAAATTCAGAGAATATTCTGCTGCACAGTACGGACTGGAGAGAAAGCATTCTTTGTCTTGGCAGGTGTTTATAGGGCTGACTGCATTCGGCCATGTGTGCAGCACATTAAGGTTGCAAGGCGTATACAGCAGAACAGTATCTGCGAGATAGATGAGCACGCTCGTCCTTGTGCGTACTTCTCTATAGCTGGTAAGGAATATTTCTGTGACCTTGTCAACAAATATGAATGGTCATAAAACAACTGCCCAGACAACCAGCTTGATGGTAAGTTAACTTGTAAGTAAAATTGTCACTAGGTGCTGATACCTTTGCTTTTTACTTTCCCTTTTTTGTAAAATAGATATGGCGGTTTTTGTGTTCTGTCTTAGATATGATACCATTTTTGATCACAGAAAGTTTTTTTGTATTTCATACATCTACGGAGCAGTGTCCGCCATGCTCATGTATATCATATGTGACATCATTTGAATATGTTTTTGTTTTTATGCAGATGTGTGCCATGTGCATTGTATTGTTTTCTGCACTGTTGAGCTGTAGGGGGCAGAGACTCAAAAATCCGCTAAGAAAACCTTGGGCTGCTTCGAAGTTTGAGACACCCTACAGCAGCTAAACTGTAGTATTTCTCGATTTGTGATCTGTTTACACTTGTGCATAAAGAAAAATAAAAGCATTGATCGGCCTCCTGACGAGCCAATAAAACAGCAGTTATATGTGAACATGGTCCCTGCATCATTTGCTCAACTAGAATCTTGGATTGGGTTAGTTGGTGCATACTTATTGGAATGAGTAAAACACCACAAAAACATAGGAACACAGCAGGAGGAACTTTTGTTCAAGTCTTGTGGTACGACACGTTTATCTGTGCACTGGATTTATTTGAGCACAGGGACCGCCTCCGTGGCGCAGAGGTATGCTATTGGCCTCTGGAGTGCAAAGAGTAGGGTTTGAACCCTGGGTGGTCTTTTCCCAAAGAAGTCTTTGGGGCATTGCTTATAGGTTCAGTCGCTTTGCAACGTACATCCCCACCCCATTTCGAGCACAGGGGCGATTCCAGCCAGAGCAGGAGTTGCCCTTGCTGGAAATAGCCTCTTCCAGCCAGCTTGATATTATTCCCCCATCTAGCTGGGAGTCTTCCAGGTGGATAATGCACTTCCAAGCTGGAACAATTGGTGCTCCAGCTGGAATTTCTGATTTCCAGCATGTGCACCATCCATTTCCAGCTGTAAACAGGATTTCCAGCTGCTGCTGTATAATTTAGCCGAAAATGCTGCTGGAAATCTCCATTTCCAGCTGGAAGCTGCAGTTTATTTTAATGTGGGATGTTTTTGAACAGTTCAGCTAGGTCACATATTTATAATCAGGTTGCAGGTGAAGGACAACATACTTAATGAGTTTTTACATTGACGACACAACCATCGTTGCGGATGGGGATGTGCTACGACTGGTCGAAAACCCATTCCTGGAAGTTACGGCTGTACAACCCTTACACATGTTGGTATATTTCGAAGCATTTAATCCTTGGACAATTGATCTGCGTGTCTGTTGTAGTGAATATGTGGACTGAATTTCAAATTTATAAGCAAAAGAAAAAAGAAATGATTGTATATTTATATACGTCATGCATGTTGTTCTCGAAATGCCTCAGAATTTCCAAAAAACCGCAAGCTTGGAAAAATGCACACATGATTCGGATCCACAGGAAGGAGATGTCAAAGATCTAAGGAAGCATATACCCATAAGTCTCCTGTCTGTAGTGTACAAGTTGTTCACCAAAGTAATCCTTAACCGGATAAGCGATACCCTAGACTTCAATCAACCAAGGGAACAGGCTGGATTTCAGAAAGGTTACTCAACAAATAATGCACCACATTCATGTAGTCAACCAGAAAATTGAAAAATCGGCAAAGTATAATGAACTCCTCTACGTGGCATTCATAGATTACAAAAAAACGTTCGATTATCAGTTGAAACCGCCGCAGTCGTAGACGCATTGAGGTACCGGCGGGTTGAGGATACTTATACAATGCTATTGGAAGATTTATATATAACGAGTGTACGTGAACACTAATCCTCGATAAGAAGACCAAAAAGTTCCCTATCGAAAAGGGCGTGGGGCAGGGTGACACAATATCTCCGAAATTATTCACAGCCTGCCAAGAAGAAGTGTTTAGGAAACTTGATTGGGACAAGTTAAGGATACGAGTACATGGGGAATATTTGAGCAACCTTAGATTGGCGGATGACATTGTCCTCATAAGTTAGTTTGGGGAGGACCTGCAACGAATGAGTCAGGATATGCAAAGAGAGAGCTCTGTCGTTCATTTAAAGATAAATATGAAGAAATTTGAAGTAATGTCAAACCGTCAGGCAGGTCTTCAGACTAGGCGATGAAATACTGAAACATGTGGATGAATATAATTACCTCGGACAGATTGTAACGACGGATCACAATCGTCAGAAAGATCAGGCGCAGAATTAGCATGGGGCGGAGCGCATTTGGGAAGCACTACGATATAATGAGTAGCAGGTTACCGCTGTCATTGAAAAGACTACTATACAACCAATGCATCCTTCCAGTACTACCTTATGGGGCCGAAACATTGGCATCACGAAACTCCTGGAGAGAAAACTTAGGTCAGCACAAAGAGCAATGAAAAGGAAGATGGTGGAGGTGACACTTAGGGATAGGAAGTGAGCATCACGGAGTAGAGAACAAATCCGGGTAGAAGACATCCTGGCTCAAATTAAGAGGAAGAAGTGGAGGTGGGCCGGACGTGTAATGTGGAGGAGCGACAACAGGTGGACTACTCGAACGACAGAAAGGGTACCAAGAGACAGGATTAGAAGTAAAGCCAGGCCAAAAACTAGCGGGATTGATGAAATAAGGAAATTCGGAGGGATAGAATGGACCAGGGCCTTGCAGGATCCAAGTGGTTGGAGTTCTGTAGGAAAGGCCTTCGTCCTGCAGTGGACATAAAACAGGTTGATGATGACGATCACGATGATGATGCGTACATAACATGCGTGTGGGACTGAGTTGTATCGTTTAACGTTATATTAGGTCGAACCTATTGTCTCATGTGAATATCAGATAAATGGTGGACAAATTAAAAAGGGCATGCTTTCTCTGCAGCAGTGTTCGTGGTCTCGAGATTAGCTACGACAGCACTGCATCTTATCCCGGCCCTGCACTCATAGAGCCGACCCCTGGACCTTCGGGGTACAAGTTCCACGACTTCCCGGCCAACATCTGTCAAGAGATTGCGGGGACAAAAGAAGGCCAAGTGTCTGAAACTTTGCAGGCTAAGATCGCAAAGCAGATTGTTTCTGCACTATGCGTCAGTGCTATGTGAGTATCAAACCCAATGCAGCGTTTGTTTCACACTTTTCAGTCATTGCTCATGATTCAGTGAATACTGATGCTAGTTCATAGCAATGTGAATATTGATGCTAGTCCATAGCGATGCGTGTATGCTCATGCCTCACGTTCTAAGCTCCACAGTGCCTGAGCTGCACTTGTGCAAAATCTGTCCAAGGAAAGTCATCCATATGATCACTTTTGGCACTACACCTTACTTGAGTTGGGATTCGAAAAACGTGTGTTCTGCGAATGCTGCTCTGTAGATTGTGTATCCTGAAATACAATAACAATTTCTTCTATGGTCAGGTCTGCTAGTTCAATTTTAATTTGTGCTGATGGAACTGCGTTTTTTACGACAGATCAATGGCACATTCTTGTAGTTTCGAATGGCTTCGAATTTCTGTGGTTGGCACAGGTGCTCTGCTAACAAACTTTCTTTGATACATGTTGCTACCAGAACAGATCTATTTTTAACATGGAAGGTGTTATAAACTGAGCATCACAGCAAAAGCAAGGCAAGCGGCACGAGGCAGTGCGAGCTTATAGCTTTGCTAAATTCTTTCGGTGAACGAGCTCGTGCACAATCGGACCATCCTGCCTTGCTGTGAGCTCGTGCTCTAGCCATCACCGTAGTACACGAGGCTTCTGGATCGCCTCAACCCCTTCGCCATTTATGTGTTTCTGTTTGCTCAATGGTGTGCGGGCACAAGCCAGAGTTCTATAGAAGATTGACGCCGCATAGTGTCCTTTCTGTTTCTTCTCATAGCTTCCACCAGGCAGACTGGCACAATATCTTGATGTGGCATGTGCAAGACCTGCACCTCGTCATGTGCGTGAATTATTTTTTAATGGAGTCGCCCAAATTCGCCATTTGAAATGATGTTAAAACTAAGAGGCTACATGGATTCAAATTTACGTTACGGAGACAACATATTGTTACTGGTAGATTTTAATTTACCTGGGATTGACTGGTCATCATATTCTCATGGAACGTCGGAAGTAGCTAGTTGCGATCAATTATTAGACGTTGTATTTTGCTATAACTTATCCCAGGTGGTAACAGATTACACTAGAGTATGTTCAACAACGTCAACAATTTTAGATCTGGTTTTTGTTTCCGAGGGTTTAAAACCATCTTTTTCGAAATGTGAAACCGAAGAAGGCCTATCGGATCATAGCTTGGTACTCGTCTCATTGAATGTTACCTCAGAAAAATCGCACAGTCATTCACGAAAGATGTTTTTGGATTTTAGAAGTGCTGATGATGTAAGCGTACTTGAATGCCTTGAACAATCGTTTGATGATTTTATGTTCCTTTACCAATCAAATGCTAGCTCAGACACGTTATGGGACTATTTTTCAAGCATGACTTTACGGTGTATTGAGCGATTTATACCAAAGCGCCCTAAAAAAATCAAGAACAAAAATCCTTGGATTACAAGGAAAATAATTCATGCAAAACGACAACTGAAGCGGAAACGAGCGAGTTCGCATGGTACAGGTGTAGAAAATAAAACTTGCATTCAGCGATTGAGTCGGGAGCTGAGGCGGCTAAGTCCCAGCTGCGTGACCCTGACCCAATAAATGAAAAGCAGAGCGTTGAAAAGTTTAGCACTTTTTTTCATCCGTCTTTACCAACGATGATGGAAATTTGCCAAGCTTTAGTGATTCCTTTAACAATCCTCCCATCAATGATTTAGATACAAATGAGCAAGGAGTTTTTAACCTTCTACTTAACATCGACACAAAAAAGAGCCCAGGTCCAGACGAAATTCCAAATAAATTCTTAAAAGGTATGCTGAGTGGGTTTCTAAATACCTTACTATCATCTTTAGATTGTCTATGAGTAGCGGTTCTTTTCCCAGCGCGTGGAAAATAGCAAAAATTATACCCGTCCACAAGAGTGGTAGTGTTA
Source organism: Ixodes ricinus (assembly GCA_037355805.1). Taxonomy (NCBI): domain Eukaryota; kingdom Metazoa; phylum Arthropoda; class Arachnida; order Ixodida; family Ixodidae; genus Ixodes; species Ixodes ricinus. The sequence continues at coordinate 17,067 of JAZHYW010024192.1, forward strand.
GTGACGTCTGTAACTTTCGCCCCATTTCCCTTACTAGTCCATGCTCTAAGCTTCTTGAGCATATCATATCTAAACATCTACTGGCTTACCTTGAAAATTATGACATATTATTTAAATCACAGCATGGTTTCCGCAGAGGTCTTTCCACAACTACCCAGCTCATAGAAACTGTTCATGATCTCTCTCAAAGGATAAACTATCGTGGTCAAACTGACATAGTATTTCTGGATTTCACAAAGGCGTTCGACAAAGTATCTCAACCAAAATTTTTATTGAAAATCAGTGATGTCTTTAAAAATCCAGCCATCACGAAGTGGTTTTCTCTTATCCTTCATCACGGAAACAGTATGTTAAAGTTGGGGAAGCAAATCCACTATGTCCCCAGTTGTTTCAGGCGTACCCCAGGGCAGTGTCTTGGGTCCTCTTTTATTTTTATTTTTATTAACGATCTGCGCAACGACATCTCAGTTCCAGTCAGACTATTCGCCGACGATTGTGTGATTTACAATAAAATTGAAACATCAGACGATCAAGTCGAATTAAACAGTAACTTAGAAAAAATTAAGAAGTGGTGTAACAATTGGCAAATGGTGCTAAACCCTGAAAAATCAGTTTTCATGTCTATTACGAGAAAAAAATTGTTTTGGCTTTTAAATATTGCATTGCGGGCGCTGAGCTTGAGAGAGTAAAATAACATAAATACTTAGACTTAATATTTACTCCTGGTCTAAAATGGAACACTCACATTAAAGCTAATAAAGCACTGTGGTGCCTTCGACGAAACCTCGCTATTTCAACTCCTGAAATAAAAATCTTGGGTTATATGACACTGGTAAGACCCGTCATCGAGTATTCTAAAATTGTATGGGACCCATGTACCGTTACAAATTGCAATAAGCTGGAGAAAATTCAGCGACTCGCATCCAGGTTTATTTTTAATAAATACAGCCACGTTCATTCACCCACAAAACTATGTGAACTTGCCGATCTTCCTACATTTGAATCAAGAACGAAATATGAAAGGTTAAAGTTCCTTTTTCAGATTATTCATAATTGCGTAAAGATAAAGAAATCTGAGTACTTTGAAATTTGCTCCATCGAATCCTCAAGACATCGTCATAGCATGTACATTCCTGATCCATCTGTTAAAACGATTGCTTTAAGTACAGTTTTTTTCCGAGGGCTATCAAAGATCGGAATATGTTACGTGATTCCGCTGTGTCATCTATGTCGCTAAATGAATTTCTGGAGCGTATCACTAATATTGTTGTATGTGCTACAAATTAAAACCCTATTGCTTGTGTAAAGAAATTTTTCAAAACTACGAAGTGATCTGTTTTGTAAACTGCCGAAATTACGAAGCATCTCAATATACTTGTAAACCTTTGTGTATGCTTGCATGTAAGCGTACATGTTTGTTTGTTGTTGTCTTTGTTTTTCCACCCCTGCAATAGCCCTGTGCAAGGGCTGACAGTATCAATAAATGAAATGAAAAATGAGGGTCACTCATTTTCGATGCAACTTCCTTTTCTTTTGGACATTGTTTCTGCTTTACACATATGTGAAGTGTGAAGGAGATTGAGATCAGGGTGTCTACCAACCTGGAAAGCCTGAAATTCTCAGGGAATTTCGGATCACCTGGAAAAGTCAGGGAATCATCAGGGAAACTGTCAAAAGGTTGGCTAACTCAGGAAAGTGACCAGTGAAAGTGGCACGGTGTTACGTAACGAAGCCCGGCGATCAGGTGTCGTTATGGCTCTGCTGAATAGCATTGCCCAAAATGTCATCCTTCGAAGGAAGGAACAGCCGGGGAATTTTATCGAAATAAGGGAGTTTTAGAATAGCGCACGCTAAAGCTTTGCGTGCGCAAAGAATAGCGTCGTCGCCACTGCGCATGCTCCGAACGCAAACCAGGTTTTGCGCTTTGCGTGCGCAATTTCAGCGGCGCGCTATTTCTGGAAATAGCGCACGCTATTTCCGACGACGCAAAGGGTCTTTGCGTCGTTCTCGTGATGCGCGATAAGTTGCGAGAGGGCGAGAATAGGCAAATGGCGGCTCAGAAGGTCCGCTGCCACAAGGCTGCTGCCGCTGCCTTGTGGCAGCGGCAGCAGCCTCCTCGCGACTGCGATTTTCTGCGCAAGATGACATTTCGCTGCTACAAGAAGTTCACGCCCTCAACCCGTTTGAGGACCCATCGTGATGGGCCCAAATCGCTAACAACCTTCTATCAGCCACCGGCAAAGGTTTTAGCGCGCGAGCGGTACGCGACCGCCTCGACCTGCTGCTCGCGCAGTTTGCCTCAGAGGATCGCGCCAGCTTAAGAAGATGAGTGTACTGCTTCATTTACTGCTAAAGACTCTTTAAAGCAATGCGGCGTTCAAGTGAGTGCGTTGAATGAGCACCAGGTCGAGCTCAGTTGCTACTCTGTCGCAGGTCAGGCACCGAGGAGCAATACAGCGAAAAAGAACACCTCCTCCAGGAGATCGCTGATCTGACAAGAGAATTTCACTACAAGTACAAGGCAACGGCCGTCCGGAGAGCGGCACCCTCACGCCAGAAGCTCACAGCCGCTGAACGAAGCGACGCGTCTGCCTTACGGGACACCGCCGCCGAAACCAACTTGGCATACTCCGCGGTACGTCAATTTTTGTTTCTTTCTTTTTGCTTTTTTTAAATTAATAATGCTGGGCTTGCTCGATTTACCTGCACCAGCCTGCACCGGTGCAGAAAAGTGCAAGGCAGTGTTCCCAGCTTGTATTGTAAGACAGGCTGCACTCTTAACTAGCATCTAGGTGTTCACCGAGTGAAGCTGGTGCAGGAGATGTAGGTAAATCGAACAAGCCTACTGTCAATTTCTTTCAAGATGGTTACAGAAGAATGTAAACCAAGTATTACACATGTTGCACTTGCTGCAAAAACTTAAACAAAAGTTTTAAAAGAAAAAAGAATTTAGCAATATTTACAACATCTGGTGGCATTCGCAGAATGGCAACGCAACTGCGGACGCATGCCGTGCCTCCACTTCCACTGATTCTGCTGCTGCAGCGTACTTGGCAACCTCTTCGGTCGTCGAGGAAAGTGCTGGCAACCGTTCCGTACAACTTTCAGACTCCGTCTGAAAGTTGTACGGGACGGTCGTGTTTTTCCAAGCTCCCCGAGAGACGCACGAGGATATGAGCAACAACGGAGCGGCTGCGTTGGATGGGACTGGCCAGTCGGGAGGGGAATACAGGATGTCCCTCCCGGCTCTCCCGTCGGGCAAGCGACTTGCAACCACCGTCTTCCTGCACGGCGACCCTAGGGTCAAACCTTACAAGATAGGAGACTTTGCCAGATCTCTGGACGCCGCAATCGGGATGAAGAATGTGGCGGCTCTTGGCGCCTTTCAGCTGAATCACGTATGGGTATGCACGCTTCACGACGTGGAAACACGGGATCGTCTCACTTCTCTCGGGGAACTGACTGTGAAGGAGAGGAGATGCGTCATCGTCGACCCTAATGTGACCGAGGCATCGCTTCGGGTACACTGGCTACCAACCTACGTGAACGACGAAGAGGTGAGCGCCGTTTTCCGATCCTTCGGCAGGATCAAAGACATTCGACGAGAGATGTGGCGGGCGCCGGGTGGCGAGTACGAGATTGAAACTTCTACCAGGATTGTTACTCTCTCGCTTCGCGACGGGCTGACCAGGGATGAGCTGCCGCACCAGGCGACAGTTTCCGGATACCCGGTCCTTGTGTCAGTGGCTGGCCGGCCGCCTCTTTGCCTGCGCTGCAGGCAGGTGGGCCACATGGGACGACAATGCAGGGCTCCTTGGTGTAGGCTGTGCCGGGAAGTCGGACACACGGAGGACGACTGTGCTCCAACCTACGCATCCAGGGCAAGAAAGCAGGTGACCACCCCGGCAAACATCCAACTAATGGACCACGATGAGACGGAAGAGACCAACGAGCAAAACCCGACGGCGGTGACGGCGGCGATAGCGGCTGAGCCGACAGTGGCCGCAGAGGCGGTGGTGGGTCCCGGGGCCGTGGCCGAGAAGTCGGAGCCACACGTTCGTGACAAATCGGAGGCTGGTGAACAAGGGAAACCCGACACACCGAAAGCCAATGCTTCGGAGGACACGGCCACTCCGACGCAGTCAGCAGCGGAGGAGACCGCTTCGCCAGCGGGGGCAGCCGCTCCGATGGTTAGCTCCAAGCTTGGTCCTACACCAAAAACCTGTTCCAAGGAAACGAGGGGGCCGATCAGGAAAAGCTCCAGGCAACAAGGGACCAAGGACGAATAGGCCGTCGAGCATCGGCTCCCTCTCGTACTCGTTTTCTCCGTACTGACGTGCCGTCGATGGGGATTAGGGAAGACCGGTCCTGGTTCGCTTGGTGAGCGTCATGTCTCGGTCTCCGTCCAGCAATTTGTTTTTACTTTAATCTTTATTTGCTTGCTGCTTTTCTTTTTTGCTTTATTTCTTAGTCCGCGATGTTCTTGTTTGTCAGAGCCTACCTTTTCACATGTCTGCCATTCACCAATCGATGTATTTTAAACCCGAATCGAGAAAATGTCCTTTTGCCATTATAACATGAACAAAAAGAGTATCCACTCCCCAACGAAGTAGGGCAAAAATTCAGCGCCCGCTCTACTACTCCCCTTTCTCTGTTTCATTTAAACATTCAATCAGCACGGAACAAGTTTGATGAGTTGAATATTTTTTTAGACGATTTTGGTTTCTCTTTTGATTTCCTTATGTTAACCGAGACGTGGTGCCGTTCTGATGAGACGATGGACCCTTTGGATGGATACACCGTTTATGACTTAAATCGCTGTTTAAAGCGCGGGGGTGGTGTTTGTATTTACGCAAAAACTGCTTTCGAATGTACGGTCATAGATCAGTTGACTACTGTTACAAATGATATTGAAATTCTGACTTTAGAAAGTTCAAAATCTATATTATCTGTTTTGTATCGTCCACCGAATGGTAATATGGACTTGTTTTTGGAATTCATCGAAAAACTCTTTATGTTCATTGGTGAAAACAATGTCGCTTTCTACTTGGGCGGAGATTTTAATATAGATATGATGACGTCATCTCCGCGACAATTGCAGTTTTTGTCACTGTGTAATTCCTACGGTTTCTTTTGTCCAATATCCCAACCAACTCGGGCAAATCATACGAATGCAACGCTTCTAGACTTGTTCATAACAAATATTGATGATTCACGCCTAACTGCTGGTGTTATTGGGGCCACAATCAGTGACCACCTGCCAATTTATTTGTTTGCCGATCTAAAAAATATGTCAAAAACGTCCTCGAATACAAATTACACTTTTCACCGAGATATAAGCTTAAGAAGACTCAACTATTTTGAAGAGGAAATACAACTTACAAACTGGAGCGCGGTTCTTTCCTGTGACTCAGCTGACCAGGCATATGATCTCTTTCTTGAAACGTTTACAAATATCTATAACCGCTGCTTTCCCTACAAGAAGTGTCGAGTGCATAAGAAATCACGCAAGCCGTGGGTTACTTCGGAGATAATTAGAATGATGAATCGAAAGAATGCGCTCTATGATAAATTTCTGCACACTAGAGATTTGGGCGTCCTCCGCGAATTTAAAATTCAAAGGAACATGGTGACTAGCGCTCTTCGTAAATCAAAGCGTGCATACCATTACGATATGTTTCAGGGTGAACCTAGAACGGATGTCATGTGGAAAAAATTGAACATGTTGGTAAAACCTCACTCTCGTAGTGACTCAATTAAAACGATTACTGTAAACGGGGAGTGCATAACTGGCGCCGCGTTGGCTGACAGATTCAATAATCATTTCGTGGACTTAGTTGATAGCGTTCACTCTGTCAATGCTTGTGACCTAGTCTATAAAATTTCGGAGAGTGTTTTTCTTCTGCCAACTGACGACAATGAATTGATATCAGTATTTAACAATTTTAAAAACAGTAAAAGTAACGACGTGCATGGCATTCAGGTCGGGCCTGTAAAGCGTGTAATTCATTCTATCGTCCCTTGTTTGACCCACATTTATAACCTCGCCCTTCAGGATGGGGTATTTCCTAAAAGAATGCAAGTGGCCAAGGTGTCCGTCCTCTACAAGGCAGGGGATAAGAACAACGTGGGTAATTACAGGCCTGTGTCTGTACTGCCGGTATTCTCTAAAGGACTAGAAAAAATTATGCACATGAGACTATATGCTTTCTGTGAAAAACACTCAATTATTACCCCTTGTCAGTTCGGTTTCCGAAAGGGGTACTCGACAGAGTTGGCGCTACTAAAACAGAAAGAAATGATACTTACAAACATCGAAAACAAACTGCTAACATTAGGCATATTTATCGATTTTTCGAAGGCATTCGATCGCCTTAACCATAAAACTTTACTGCAGAAACTGGACCTTTGTGGCATCAGGGGTGTTGCCTTGAACCTAATCGAAAGCTATTTGCAAGACCGTTTTCAGTATGTTGAAATTGACGGGGAGCGTTCAAACATGCGCCAAATAAAGGCAGGTGTACCGCAAGGGAGTATTCTCGGGCCCCTTCTCTTCAATCTTTTTATAAATGACATAGTGAACTTAGATAATAGCGTCAACTACATAATATACGCAGATGATACAAGTTTGTTTTTCTCTGGAACTAGCACTGACGTCATAATAGGAAGAGCTAATCAATTCTTGCAGGGTCTAAACGTTTGGACCACCGAAAATTCATTAACAATAAATGTTGCAAAAACTAAGGCAATTATTTTCCGCGCAAAAAATACAAGCTGCACCAGCAGCCTGCCGGGAGGGCTCTCTTTTGCCTCACGAGATGTGGAAATTGTAAAAAATGCTAAGGTGCTTGGCGTAACTTTTAATGAACATATGCTGTGGGATGAGACAGTGCAGGACACAACCATAAAACTCTCAAAGGTTGTAGGCGTTTTATATAAACACCGTAATATCTTGCCATCCTCGATAATGCTGCTTATATATCACGCCCTGTTCTGCTCATATTTCGATTATTGTTTCCTGGTTTGGGGTACCACTACGAAAACGAACGTTCAGAGACTTTTTATAATGCAAAAGAGGGCAATACGAATAATATGTAATGTAGCGTATGATCACTCCACGAAATCTTTGTTTAAAAAGCTTGACACGTTAAAAATCACGAATTACTATAGTTACAAGCTTTTGATGTCGTATAAAAGATCATTAAACAACCCTGTTAGTGTGTTTAATTCAGTCTCAGGTTTGGAGTCGCGGGACTCAACATACAGCACTCGTCATTCTCGAAACTGGGCCGCACCGCGCTCCAGAACCACTTATGGTGACCAGAGACTGGCTTTTACTCTCCCAAGAATTTTAAACAACCTTGAAGCAAAGGGAATTTCCGTGGCAAACACAAGCAGAAAGGAAATTCGTGACCTATTTGAGTGATCTATTGAATAGGTGTTGTCATGTTTTGAAGGTGCAGAGGCAGTTGCGTATATATTTTTGAAAGTCAATGTGCATTGTAGTGTGCTCATTACTAAACTCTCGGAGCAAGCGTGTGCTACTCTGTATTATGTTTACCTTGTTTAACCCTTCGCACTGTATATAATTGACACCACTGTCCTGTGTATATAATTGACACCACTGTCCTGTGTAAGCACTAGATTACCTGTCTTTATATATGTTACATTGTTCTTTCACTCATATGTTGTGTTTCTTCTGCGGATGTAAAGGGGAGGCGGGGGCTTCGTCAAGTAGCGACATGCTGCTTTTTTCCCTGCCTTCCCCTCTCAGATGGAGAGGAAATAAAATTGATTGAAGTGGGATCAGGGCGTCTTAATGCATATGCGTTTGGCATTTCTGGTCGAAAACCAAACCAGAATAAATGACTGGTATCGCTTTAGTGGCTTGAAATATGATATCACAGCCGAAATTTTACGTCAAAGTGAAAATGCATATTCCACTAAAACCAATTTTAAAGATGAGACCAGCTGCTCTTTAGCTGGCGGCAAGCGGGTTAGCTTTCACCTAAGGAACACTAGCGCAGCACCATTGTGACATTGGATAGCGGTGGAGCTGCGGTTGATTGGTTGTACCACTCACCGCAGCACCACGTTGACGTCACGTCGCGACCGTAGGCTGATGATCAGCGTTGCCATCCCTCTAGCAGATAGTTTCGGTTTTTCCGTAGACGCCCGAAACCAAACTTTGAGCCGTTGATATTTATAAAACTACACACAATATCAAGAAAAAAATCATCCCTTGTAATTCAGAGACACTGCTTAAGGTAAAAACAGTCGCAATCCCAAATTCAAAAATATATTGACCGAAGTTGCCCTTTAAGCATGTTTCACCATGCTGCATTTAGCGACTCCAGCGAACTATAGGGCGCACTGGTCAGGCAAAATGGTGGACGAAAGGAGGTAGTTTTCGTCGTTCAGCACGCGGACCACCACAAATTTCTTGCACTGCAGCATAAAATCGGTGTTACATATGAAAGAAAAGCGATTATCGACAGTAGAAACTTTCGTCTAGTCAGTGCGTAAAAATGACACGGCGGAAGCATAAAAATGATTACTGAAAACGATGTATGTTTCTATGCTGCCTGCGAGAACCAAGCAGCGATAGCAGACGGCAGAGTCGAAGTGACCTCCTCTCTTGCGCTTCTCAGCGTGGCCGTTACGCAGCATTGATTTCGCTGGAGTCACCTGTGGCCAAAATCACTGCCGCTAGCGGTCACAGCACCGCTAATGTGGAAGAGATTTTAAGCTCGAGCTGTTAGCTTTAATGCATGGTACGATTGCATTTTATTCTATCCAGTTTTTTTTTGTATTTTTCCGATTGAAGGTCCATAGGCTTTCGACTTTAGTTTATCGTAGGGCGAGACAAAACGTATGCCTACGCTTTTCATTATCATAGATGCGGTGGCCAGTGCTGCTATACCTTGAACCACCAATGGAACTACCAATGGAAAACATAATATCCAAGAGTTAAGATCCTCAGAGGTGCTGCTTTTCATATTTTTTTCCAGGGACCACTTGTGTTGTAGATACGGCAGAGCTCCTCTCGACAGCAGCTGCAGGCGACACATATGAAATTGTGGCTCATGACCTGAGCAGAGAGTTAACCGCAGCTGCCACGGAGCACCCCTTTGATCGATGTTGGAGGCCATGTACCCGCAGCTTCACCCGAGCAGCCCATGGAACCTGAAGCTAGCGGTCAGGTGCAGAGGGGTAAGCTCCAGGCTTCCCGAGCAGCTCATATGTTCTATAAACCTCCTCAGAACATCCCTTGTGATTAGGTGAAGGGCTTGAGGTAAGGGGAGGTGCATAAACCAACACAAAGAGAAAAACATAAGCACTACCATTTGCAATCGCCACGAACTGAAACCCACAGTGCCTGACACCGTTCGGGAAAAAATTCGTGCTCTGTATGAACGTATAGTTGAAATACGTTGTTCTACAGTTTGAACGTTAATACGTTAAGTAGATACGTTCTACTTGAACGTTAGTTGAACTAGTCTGATGTTGATATCTGCTAGTCTAAGAACGTCATGTTGAACGTTAGTTGTGAACAGTTAATGTAATTCAAGTGCAGTAAAAGAAAATCTACTACAGTAATTCATTTCACAATCTGGGCACCTTGATCTCACCTCTGTTCTTCAAGGCCTAGGTTGCCTGACATTCCTGTTGCCTTTGTGCTTCCTACGATCACTCTGTGCTCGTTCATGTTCTTTGTATTGGCGCGTTCCCGACTATTTCATGACTGCATCATGTTTCCTGTGCCTGCGTATGTTGTTGTGGGGCTTCTTTTCTTGTAGGAAGCCAAGGAGGCTGCAGCAGTGTAAATGAACTTGCTGAATATATTCATGTCAATTTGCAACTTCGTGATATCCTTGCCCAATGTTATTTTTTTGGATCAGATATGCTGCTGGGCAAAGTGACCACAATGTAGACCTCCAGGAAAGGTTTGTGCACATTTCTGGAGAAACATTTGTCTAACATGCACTTCATATGTTTTTTTCTTACAGGAAAAAAAAGAGAAAATGAGAATCTAATATTTTTTGAGAAAAGATTGCAGTTTGAACAGGGAACCCGAGAGAGGGAGAACAAGCTGGAGGAGCGGCGCATTTCACTTGAAGAGAAGCGCCTTGTCCTCGAGGAGAAGCGCCTGGCCCTCGACAGAGACAAGCACAAGCAACAAGTTCGTGAGTGGGAGGAAGAAAAAAAGGAGAGAGCGCAAGAAAGGGCAGAAAGAGAAAGGGATCGTGCACAGGAAAGACACTTTTTTCTCGCACAGCAGCAAGCCATGCTGGAGCTCGTGCAATCAATGATTGCTAATAAGTTCAAATAGACAGCAGTCTTTTAATTTTCACTTTTATTTGTTTAATTACCATAACATAAATACTTAAACGAATGTAGAAATGGAAGCTCCAATAAAGATTACTATAGCCAAAGAAAACTTGTTCAAAAGAAAACGAACAACAGCATCTTTGAACTCGGCACTCAGAAAATGACTAGAAAGGCCACTTTATGGTAAATGAACAGTGTCACCAAAATTATGTAGAACATGCAAACTGTATAATCTCATAGGTACAATATCTTGACAGCAGCTAAAGAATTGCTGCATGAAATAGCGCTTAATGTGCAACACTTAACAAAAGACTAGAAAGACCACGTTTAGGCAAATTTACAGGGCCCACTAAGCCTATACGAGACATGCAAACTGTGTCTTATCTCATAAGAATGCTAGCTGCCATGGTTTCATGGAGGCAAAGCACCAGCCTACGGATACCCAGTTGGTTTGAACGTTGGTAGAGCTGCCCGCAATCTGACGGAGGCTTATTGCAAAGAAGGTGCCATGACATTGAAATTTCTGTTGTACGTCGGAACATCTCCAGATGGTTGAAATTAATCCTCAGTCCTGCACTGGGCCACACCAGATGCACTTTGTCGGTTTGGCACGTAAAATCCCCAAAGGTAGTGCTCAGTAGAATGGCCCAACCAGGAGAGGTCACTCGCTCAAAGTCGAAATGGTGGCTGGGCCGGGGACAACACGGCTATTCTGCTTGATGCCAGTGGCGGCCAAAGGTGACTGCTGAAATCGTCAGTTATTGAAGGGCTCATTCAGTAAAACACTGGAACGCCCACTGATTGAGTCATCTAATCACTGACGGTTTAGGCAGTCACCTAAGCACCTTAATACGAAAGGGTGGTGATAAGTGTAGATTGCCAGCAAAACTGTTGTTTTCCTTGGCCTAGCTACAATTTCGGCCTTGAGCAAGCGACCTCCCTGCTCAAGCTGTTGTATTGAGCGCTATGTAATGGAGCACTGATCTTACGAGATAAGACACAGTATGAGTGTTCCATATAAGTTTGCTGAGCACTGTACCAAGAGTATCTTAAAGGTTGTGTCTGTCCCGTACAGAGGGTTTCAAGTATTGCCCCAAGTTGGGTGCACGGAGCCCAAAGAACATACCAGTCTGGCTACCGTACAGGCATGTATGACAGTTAGTAAAAATTGCCCCCACCCGATACATTCTCCCCACATCCTGCAAGTACAGCTTCTGATTCTTCTTGAAGTCCAGGAATGCGAACTCAGATACTATTTTGCCGAACCCCCACTCAACAGCTTGTCGCACAGTACTCATGCCACTGTTGAAGAGCACTTGCTGTTGAGTGAGGGTGGCACCTGCATACGGCCTCATGAGAAGCCGCCGTAATGGGTACGCAGGGTCGCCGTAGATAGTGTAAGAGCGGCCCTGCACAAGCTTTTCCAACTTTTCGTACAGGCCACTCTCGCGCAAAATGCCTGCATAAAACAGAGAAACAAGAAAGCACTGTACTTTTGACCGCTTTTAAAAACAAAAGTTGCATGGTATTGATTTGCCAGTGTGCTGATTTGGCATGCTCCATTTTGCAATGCAGTGTGAATGCAGCATTACAATTATTTGTCCTCTGTAGAACAGCACACTCTTTCAGAGCTAAGAAGTAAATATTGTTGCAGCGAACCTCGAAGAAAGCAAGGGCTGCATAAATTGGAAGAGATAGTTAAATCGGAACATGTCACTGCAGCTTAACAAAAAATGAAGCACAAAACAGCATTTCAAGGCTTGTTATTTCAAGCACAGCAACTGGACTAGCTCATTTGAAAGAATTGCATTAATAATTGTATTGAACACATGATTTCCTTTGTGATTTGTATTTGGTTTGATGCTATCTCTATAGCAAGACTGCTTATTCAGTGTTGCTACAGAGTTGAAATGCTGATTAATGGGAAGTGTTATTATCAAACATGGAAGCATGCAGGTCCAGAACAGCTGCACCCACCAGCGTCATGCCTGTGTCCTGGATAGGGACCGTCAAGTTGGCAGACGATGCCGTTTGCACACATTATGGACTGGTACTTCAACGCGTGCAGCCTCTTGTGTCCCGAAAAGTAGATCCGCTGGTTGGTGGAAGGGCGGCAGATGGGCCTTGCTGTCCCATCCACGAAACCCCAGCAGTTTGGCAGGGGTGCACCTCGGGTATGAACGGCCTGCAATAATGGTACATTCTTAGCGAGACCTTCATGGTGTCTAAAACATGATTTGCTTTGATCAAGTGTCTTGTTTTGATATTTAATTTTATTCTTCAACTGCTTTGTGTCAGTATTCCTTATTTGTAGTATTGATGAGTTTAAATGCAGCTTCTTTATTTTTTTATTTTAACATACTGCCAGCTATGAGGCCAAAGCAGGTTGGTAGGCATTTTAGAAGTACAAGCACACTTAAGTAATCAAAATGTTATCAAGAAAACCATGCACATTTTCACTATTTACAGCTTCCGTGGATAGGCAGTTCTATTCTTCAATACATTTAACAGAAAATATTTGAAAAGAGTCTGCATTGAAGCGATAAGGCTCATTAAATTTGTTATGTTTCGTTCTAGTTGTGTTACCGAAGTTTGCATATGTAGCATATTTATTAATATCAATAGAATAACGACCACATAGCAAGACCTTATCAATGTACTTTCTCCCATGCACAGGAAGTGTTGTATTTTGTAGTATACAAGTGTTTCATGAAATAAAATCTATTACTAAACAAACATCCCTCTTTGAGCTGTACATTGTTTTTCTAAATTAGTTCTGTTCAGCAGTTCTGGGTAACATATTTGACCTCCTTAACTGGAAATGACAACAGTAGGCAGGAATTTGTTTGGGGGTGGGGGAAGGAGAAGAGGGCTGAGGCTGGGGGGGGGGGGTGGCTGGGACGTTCATGACTTGTGGTGTAAAGAGGGAGGGAGTCAAAATGCATGTGTATAATATATGGTTGACTAGATATTGGAAAGGGGGGGGGCTTAAAGCTTCTGGCTAGGCTACTGAACACCAATAATGACAAGTATTATTATGTGACGCTGCAAGCTTTGACTATTGCAGGGCGTTTCATGAAATGCCGGCCAAATCACTCCAGCAAAGAGTATTTGTCGCACAGAGAAAAAGTTATCATATTGGTCTCTGCCAAAGAGTCTCTTTAAGAAGATGAATAAACTTTGTTGTAATTAGGTTCTTAATTACTTTTAAGTTCTCTTTAATTAGGAAACATTAAAACCGTTAGGTATTAAAAAAATACCATTAAGCCAGTGCGCATTACAGAAATATTAGGCGTGCGCAACATCCCCCCCCCCCCAACTAAAAAAAATTGGGACGCATTTATAGGTTCTGGTTTTCTATGGAAACGCATCTTTGCGTCGGCGGTCCTGTTGCTCGTGGGCAAATTAAGCAACTACCGTGCGTAATTTGACCACGTGCGCTACGCTAACTTCTACGAGGGAGGCGAGGAGGTAGTCGCGCGCTTTGACTTCGGGGAAGAGGACTGCTGGCGCGGAGATGCATTTTGATAGGACACCGAAACTTAAAAACACATCCAATGGTTAATTTTTTTCGGAATGTCGTAAAATGCTGCGCGCGTTTTTCTTAAATTTAATGGTTTAAAAACGCCGCTCTGTTAACGAGCAGACTTATTCTTGCGAAGCGTTCCAAGTCGCCCAAGCTCAGCCAGCTGTGGGTGGTCAGGTCGTCCAGCAAGTGGCCAAAGGTGCCGTCGATGTGCGTGAGTACCTGACCGACGATGCTCGACATTGCCGACGAATGACGGCCGAAGATAGGCTCCAAATCCCACCAGCGGTTTGGGTAGGCAAGTCGGCGCAGGCACATAAGGAGGGCCTCCTCCCCGCTAACAACAACCCTCTGGCTGCTGCACACCACCTTTGGCATCAGCAGGGCGTCATTTAGGAGTCCAAAATCGTCCTTCTCAAAGCGAAACATACGCCGAAAAGTCAGGTCGTCGAGTTTGGCGACATCCAGGAGTCCCCCACTTGACTTGTATCTACGCGGTTCTGGCTCCCGGTATTGGAGGAACATGTCCTCCAAATCGCTCCACGACATGTTCATATGCAGAAGCTGGTCAACCAGCACACTGGATCGCGATCGGCGTATTGGAGGCATGATTAGAAAGAAGAAAAAATAAAGAAACCACTTCACAGAGCTCAAAGCGTGCGCAACCTGGGTTTGTAATTTGGCGCGAAATTGTGCACGTGTGGATTGTCTTGGCTCCGTTAGTTGTGACATACTAGACTAAAAATAAGGTTGGCTGTGACCAAAAGCGTACGTTAAAACATGTTTAAAGATGTTTGTTGTGACAAAAAAATGTTTATTTTTTAAAAATTTACAGCATTTCGCGTGCCTTTTGAAATCCGAGAATTGCATTACTAGCTGCAACTACATCCTGGCGGCGCTGCAAGCGCGCGACGTTCGCGTTTTGCGTCGCCGCGGGGAAACGCTATTCTAAAACTCTCTTGCCTAGCGTGCGCTAACGCAAGCGCTAAATTTAGCGCGAGCGTGCGCTAAAATTGCGTACGTTATTCTAAAACTCCCTATAGTCAAGGAAAACCTAGAAAAATCATGGACTTTGGAAGAAGTCGTTTGGTAGACACTCTGTTAAGGCCTGTCCAAACAGGCTACTACAAACTAGAGCCACTAAATGAGCTGCGCTTAGAGTATCGGCACTCCGTTCCCCGACATTGTTGTGGGCGCCGCCATATTGGGCTGTGTGCAGAGCAGACGCAACTGCAGATCGTCATGATTCAAAAGCGCTGACTTCTTCAGCATTTGAGTCGGTGTTAGGAAGCTCATATGATTGCTTTTCTCTCTTGCGGACTGTTTAAACTTTTGTGGAGGAAGGAAAAGCGTTTCCTGTGATTTCAGATAAAGCTTCAGATAACTGGCAACCATGATTTTAAGCCGCAATATGGCGAAGTGTCGTTACTCTGAAGCGTAGCTTATTTAGTGGCTCTACTACAAACCACACGACTCTGCAAAGTCGTCAAAATTGAACCATCCGGCAGTCGTCGGTCGAATGTCTGTTTGGACACCGGCCGAGACCAAATTCACGACTTGCCTCCTCGCGTCCTCACTTGTCGTTGACGTCGGTGCTCGTCAGACTTGACGTCACGCCACCTGCCAATGGTATGCCTGATGCCTGTCTATCTCCTCGGATCACAAAGTCGCCGACCTTGCTACCGCCGTCGCCTCGGCAGGAAGGCCAAGAGGTCCGGCTTCGGATGGATTTGGGAGATTCCTTCGTCGAAGCGCGCGTTTCGGCCGCCTCGGCTCCAGCTTTTTTCGTCAAAATCCACGCTCGTAGCTCGAAAAAAATTAATTAAGTGCAGTGCGCAAAGGGAGACTTTTAGTTGTATGTAGAAACACTGAGAACTTAGGAATATAGCATTTATTTTATTAAATTTCAAACCAACCACGTTTGTTTGTCTATACAAGGTCTACGAGGTACGTTAGGAACAAGTGCCGCAGAAGTCCGATCCAATCCACAGAACTGCTGGACGATGACACGACCTTGGACACGACGCGCGCTCGCCACAGCTTGCCCCCTCACACTGGTGTCTTCCCTTTCCCGTTTTCGGGACTTCCAACTTCCAAAGCGGCGGGGGCCTTGAGCGATTGACCGACAGCCAAGAAGAGCGTGTGAGTGGCTCTCCGGACCCGCGTAATGAGCAGAGCAAGGCCGCCGTGGAGGAAGCGAGGGGCGGTTTAGCGGGGGGACGCTTCCCCCGGCAGCTTTGACGGGAGGGGGAGTTTCCCTCCGAGCGGCCGGAAGCGCAGCGCAGCAACGACTTGCAGGAGTCGTGAGTGTTGTTGTATCCTGTTTGGACACCCGCTAAGATGTACTTAATTTGGCAGTGCAGATTTCATGCCAAGCCTTGGTGGAATGATTTGTGATGAGTGGGTCGCAGGTACACCGGGCACCAGTCTGCTTGTATACTTCGTTTCAGCTTGGGTCCAGACGCAGCCGACGCTACAAGCGCGAGCGCCGGGCTTTCAGCGTCCCTGCCAAGCACGCGCGCTCGTGCATTGCAAGCACTGTTCAAGGCCACATGCTCGCGCTCGTAGCATTGGCTGCGCCTGGACCCAAGCTGAAACGAAGTATAGCAGTCTTTTGTCAGCCATTTCATGTGTGCTTTTTATGGTAGTGGTCATGTTAAAACTTACATGTTAAATGTGGCATATTAAGCGTGACATCAACGTAAAACCTGCATTAGTCCGTCGGTTGGCTTTCAGTTCTTGTTATTTTGGTGATTATTGTTACTTAAATCGGCAGGAGCAAGGTATGTTGAATTGTGCAGTGCAGGCTGTGTTAAGGTTATTCAATGACTATGTCACAAACTAGGTCTATACTAGTGGCAATCTCGTTTAGGCATTTAGTTGTCTGTTTTTTCTCATTGTGGTCATCGTGCATATCAGAATTCTTCTGGTGAACTTTTTATTTCCATACAAATTGCATTGGATCAACGAGCTTTGATACTGCATGGCCAGTTTTTTTTAGTATTTGTTGCTGATGCTGCATATGTTATAAATGTATGTGCGCCTTCCAATGGAACTTGCTTGAGAATACAAAACAGGCTTTCAATCCAATTGCAGTTGTAATTCCAGTTGTTTGATAAGATTTTTATGCGTGCCGGAATATGCTTGTCGTTTTTTTTTGTAGGATGTACTGTTTGTGAATCCTTGATACACGGTGCTTGTGTTTTGTAGTTTTTGTAATTATATACGAGGCGCAAACTGTCCATCATATTTTTTGTTGCGAAAATAAACTTTGTTGATTACTCCCTGGTGGTGTTCTGGGCAGCACAAACCTACATGGGTTTCCTGGCTTATAAAGTCAGTGTTAACTGTATATAGTATTGCCCATTAGTTGTCCGCATTAGGGTTCACACATACGTGTGAAGTCATTATAAGTGAAATTCGGCATGCGGGAATAGTAGGAAAAACATAACTCGCGGCAAACCAGATGGCGCAGGCTACCGCCCAACACACTACGCCAAACTATATATCTATTCTTCCGGTAAGTTTTTTTATTGTGACTCCATTAATTCAGTTGGGGACAACGACGACCGCTGGGTGCGCTCCCAGCCAGGTAAATGGGCCGCTAGGGCCTATGGAAGTGTCCGCTCTTTACCTTGTGTAGATTACTCTATGGAATGGGCTCGTTACCATAACTAAGGGGGGGGGAGGAGTAGCGAAATCTGTTGCGACTTCTGATTACCCCAAATGTAGTACCCTATGACTACCCCTTCGTTGAGAGTGCATACGCGGTTCCTGGGCTCGCGCACCTAGCTCGCTCTGGCCATCAGGCGTGGCCAGCCGACACTACAGATGGGCAAGCTTGAAATGCCGGGTCGCAACAGCGTTGTGGCATGTGTCGTTTGCTATACACCATTCTAATATCTATAAGTTCTCAGCCCAGCGTGCGATCTCCTCAGCCCAGCACGCGCATGCTCGTAGCTTCGAAAAGCGAGAAGAGCACGCGCCATACCCAAGAACTCTGTCCATCTCCCGAGGTCGTTCACCATAACGGGGGCGCGGGTCGTTCGGGTGGAACCCGCGCAGCCCAAGTCGTCGGTATGGAGCATCGGCGGTAGGTGTGGTCTGCTTCCCCGCAGTGGAAGCACAGTGGGCGTCGGTCGGGCGTTCGCCACACGTCGGTCTTCCGGGGTACGCGGGTTCCTGGCAGGCGTACTGGACCTGGTCGTCGTGGCGTCGGTCGTGCTGCGGCGCAGGAGACTGACGTCGGGCGGCGCGACATAGGAGCGAAGGGGAGGCGGTGGCCGTCGGGCCACTGTGGTGTAAGTCAACGTGGGCTCCTCGGTGGCTGCCACGACGACTGGAGCCTCTGGCTGGATGGCTCTCTCGACTTCTTCCCGCACAAACTCGGCGATGGAGAGCGAGGCCGGGCGTGCGGCAGCGGGCAGCAGCTTCTTCAATTACTCCTGGATGACTTCACGGATAACGTCACGGATGCCGGGGAGGGTGGTGCCAAGGTCGGATCCGGATGTCGCCAGAGCTAGTTACGCCATGGTGTCGCTCGTAGTGTCTGGCGCGTGCTAGTAGGGCACGTTCCATATTCGTCGCCTTCGTGACGAACCCGTCGACAGTTGTCGGGGGATTGCGAATGAGACCGCCGAATATCTCGCTTTTCACACCCCTCATTAGGTGTCGCAGCTTCTCCTCTGTAGACTGAGGATCGGCGCGGGCGCTCAGGCGAAGAACATCCTCGACGAAGCTGGTGATGCTTTCATTCGGGCCTTGGGTCCTTGTTCGAAGGATGTCTTCGGCCCTCTCGCGTCGGTGCTGGCTGGTAAACGTCTTCTTTAGTTCTTGCTTGCACACCTCCCACGAAGTTAAAGAAGCCTCGTGGTTCTCCAGCCAGTACCTCGCAGTCCCTTCCAGCGAGAAGTAGATGTTCTGCAAACACTGCTCAGGTGTCCACCCGTTATGACGGGCCACACGTTCATAGTGTTGCAGCCAGTCCTCGATGTCTTCGTGGGCATCCCCGTGGAAAGGCGTCGGAGTGCGGGGTGCGACGGGCAGGTAGATGAAGGCAGGAGCGGCCGGGGTCTGCGACTGGTTGGCCATCGTCGTCTTCTTCGGCCTGGGCTTGTCCGGCAGCAGACCCAATTCAGGGGACTGACCTCTGGTACGACGGCTTCTTCGGGCTTCGGCGTCTTCGGCGAAGGGTAGCCTTCCGGGGCTGAGCACGTCGCTTGGCCGGGATGTCTTTGGAGGGGTACGATTAACGGGCATAGAATGCAATGCCCAGCACCTCCACCAAGATGTCAGGAATGACGAGGTGACAAATACGGAATAACTGAGGAAACTGAAACGTTTAATGGGGGCGAACTTGTGCCCAAAACAAAAAGGAAACAGAAGATAACAACAGAGCGTCGCGGGCGTCGAAGTCGGCGTAGCAGCAGAGTCGAACGCTGGGGCGAGACTGACTCTGGCTCGCCACGCGGAGCCCCTTTGTACACGCGGTGCTTCTGGAACAATCGGCCTAGAAGCGTTCGGCTCGTAGAACATTCTGACCTAGAACAAGCAACACAGATTCTTGAATTTACCAGAAGATCATGTTACAGTCAACAAAAATACATACCGGCGGCCAGGCATCGAACCCTGGCTTTTTGCGTGGAAGGCAAGCGCCATAACCGTTAGGCCACGAGCACGTTGCCGGCTTGGTCCGGTGCGCTCGCGGCATTATAATCCACAATATCCGTCAATGACACTCGGACGTTTGTATGTTTGAGCCTAATGGCTGTATTTCGTTATAAACGGCCCACCCTGGCAAGCGCTCGGAGAACAGCCAGCGGAGACCACGTGACATCCAACGCAATCGTGACGTATTTCGTCTCGGGACGAGCAAAGCTACGGCGAGACTGACGTCGAGAGGATGGCCTATAGTCGGTTGCAAGCTAAGAAAAAACCGGAAATGCCTCTCAGAGGAAAATGTATTCCTACGCCGAGAAACGCCAGCCAATCGTTTTGATGACGTCACGATTCCGTGGACCAATCGCGATCCTTTTGAAAAAGAAATAGCTCAACATGGCTGCTGGCCTTAGCAACGCGACGCTAGTTTCTCGTGACAATGGACCTTTTCCGAGAAGCGTTCTGCGCACGCGCGAGCGCCCGATGCCAAGCGGCGGAAGCTGAAACCAAAAATCGAGGAAATTCGGAAGGAGGCTGTGGATCAGCGAGTAGAAAACGTAATTGCAGCATACATATAATTGTGTTACGCAAAAAAAGAAAGCGGACGGAAAGAATAACGCGACGTTTAAGTGGACGCCACGGATGCCCCACTTGGACGGCGCGTTAGGCACGCCCCGCTGCTCAGAGAACGAAGAAACTGGTAGCGTAGCTCCCATTATCGATTGGTAGCGCAGGCTAGGTCCCTTCCTCGATTTTTAGTTCCGTGCCAGCCACCGCCTGGTGCCGTCGGTATGTAGAAAAAGGTCCATTATTCTGCTTTTTGCACCGTGTTTTACGTGCCCGAGGTTACGCCACGAAATCTTAATGGTATCGGCTCGCGTTTGCAGCAGTTTTTGCGCGACAACGTGAGAATCCAGCGACGCTATCGCCAACGAAAATTTCGAAGCGGGCGCGAGGCTTAGCACTGCTGGTAAGGCTGCACCAGGCTGTTTCGTCCAAGAAGAATCAGGGGAATCGCTTTCCGATGTCACCTCAGTGATATCCATGACGGAAGACAAAGAGAGCGGGGCGCGGTGGTGGTGTCGATGACTTGGGAGGGTGCCGATTTGTCAAAACCCGAAAAGTATAATTATTCTTGTTTTCTATTCATCCAACAAAATAAAGGCACACATTTCGTGCGCAAAGCCCACAAAACTAAGTAAATCACTAAATATTTATTATTTGCAGGAACTATAAGTGCTTTGTTATTTATAATTTTTGCGAGAGAAAGGTTGGTTTCGTTTTCGCCGCTTTCCCTCAATCGAAGGCGCTGGAAGACGGTATGTTAGACAGTATCTTGGACAGAAAATGAATTGGGAAGACGGTACATTGGACATGACTTTCTTTCTTTACTAAACAGCTATTTCGTTGACAAAAACGTATTCTAACTTATTTAAACGTCCTGAATGAATTAAATAAATATTGTAGTAGTTTAAGACACGTTTACTGGAGGAAGAAAAAGCAACGTTGCTAGCGAACTACTTTCTCGACGGCGGAGGCACTTCAGATGGGCGCAATGCGCTTGTGGGTGGAGCTAAAGATTGTTCTTAGGTTGCATCCGACTATAGTCGTTCCAGCCACCGAAGCGGCTACTTTTGTACGAATTTTGAGTGACAGGTTAATCTTCTATAATCTTGTAGAGGGACAATAGCGACTTCTGGGTCCCACAAAAGTGATTCTTGGGAAGCAGGGGAGTTCCTCCTTCCCCTCTTTTCTCGTCGTGGCCGGAGACGAGACAAACGTCGTCACTATCTGCCAAGGTTCCTATACGGGCATTTCAAACGAGGCGTTAGCGACAACCACCAGGTGCTCTTTGCTAATCGTTTAATTCGTTTTAAAATTCCTGTCTTGTCTTTGCTAACAGGATATTGGCGTGTCTGATGAGATACTGCTCCTTTCAACACACATATAGACCAAAAATTAAGTGCCGAAATTTCGTTGTAGTATCCCTTTAAGGTGCTACTGTTTCCTTTTCCCCAGAATAGGTCTTTTGAAGGCTCGTCAACGTCTGCTTCAGTTGCTCGGCATCTTGGTAAGACAAGAGAAGGTCGGCAATGGCGGCTTAGTCTGGCGCGTATTGAAAGCGTCTATACTCAGCGTCAACTATTTTGTGCTACCTTGTCAAAGAGAGCGTAGCTTTGATCAACCTTACTAGAGGGGGTTAGTATGGGAACTCGAGCCGCATTCACCGGAGAAGCGCGAGCCGCTGCGTTTGTGTGCGCGAGCTGGCGAAACATTGGCGCTGCCATCGCCGTGATATCGGTTCCTTCCGCGCAGCGTGAAGCGTTTCACCAGATCCATTGCAAATCATCCGCTAGTGTTGATCATGATGTCTGATTGATGACCATTGATGACGGGCGAGCAATGACGATCAATGTCCTCGAGCTGAAAATGCAAATCTCACTCATAAATTTTGATGTGAGCGTGAATATTTTAAGGGATTGTGTTCTGATATGCCTTGAGGCGAACAGCATCCTTCAGAGCCGTAGAAGACGTGGCGCTTCTCGTCAGTTTTCTAACGCCTCTGAGCTGTACCCGCTGTGGCAGACGGTAGAGCAGCAGGTCGCTAGTGCTTTAGTTTTGATTGGAGGGCGACTCGAAGTTTCCGGCACCAGAGAAGAACACTTACGAGCCTACGACGGGCCACCGAATGAGACGACCGAAAACACGAGAAAGAAAAAATCGCAAGGGTGCAGGGGAGCTGGTGAATATTAACCATGTTGAATTAACCTGACACTGGGGTAGAGAAGAAACATCAAAACGTAGAAGAGATGAAAGATCAATCACAATAGCTCTAAGGTCACTCTCCAGAAGAAAAAAATCAGTAGAAAGACAGTGGAAAAGGTTAATTACTGTAGGGTATGATGACAGTTTTATAAAAAGGCAATTAGAACTGTTTATTAAAGGCAGGAGAGAAACCGAAGAGAAGTCAAGGAACCGCTTTGCTGTAATCCCTTATTATCATGACATCTCTCACAACCTGAAGGCATGTGCGAGGCAGTTTGGAGTAGACACGGTCTTAAGTTCAGATTTTAGACTAAGTAAACTGACGCCATTTCAAACAGGTGTGAGTGAGTGCAGAAAAAGCTCATCGGGAAAAGTCGGTATGTTGCGAGACTGGTGTTGTTTATGAGATACCATTGGATTGTGGATTTAAGTATGTAGGACAGACGTCACGATGCATAAATGATAGATTAAACGAACATAAAAGAAATGTAAAGAACAATGCACAAAACTCGGAAATAGCAAAACATATTCATGAATGTAACAACTGCACGGCGCTCTGGTCGGAGACGGAAATAATACACAAAGAGAGGAACGATGTAAAAAGAGTGGTAAGGGAGACAGTGCGGATAAAGTCTCTAGGCAACTGCATAAGTCAGGCTTCACTACAGTGCGGAAGCAATTAAAAAAACTTTCTAAAAATGTAATCTTTTTTGTTAGGTTGCTTAAATTGCAACCTGCTTGTGTCTTTTTTTTTTGCTTTGTGTGATTTTTAGGTTTCTTGTTTGTTTGTTTCTTTATTTCGGCACACAGGGTCACAAGGAGAAAGGACAAAAGGCAGATAAGCTCCGCCTGACGAGGCCCAGTCCCCTCAGTGCACTGCATCAGCAGTCAATGAAAAAAAAACAAGTACAAAACATCGGCAAAAAACAAAATATCGGCAAGAAACAGCAGTGCAATATCATTGGTACCATTACCTCCACAAGGATGAAAATCTATACTTCATATTTTATACAGAAGCTAAAAAGACCTGATCACAATACTATACACAGTGCATGTAAAGACAATTTGACGTTCAAATTTATTCTGAACAACATGACAGAAGATACCTTTTTAAATCGTTTTTGAAGCTGCAACGTGAAGCACTATTTAGTATTATTCCCATAACATCCGAATGTTTGTTTAGGAATTGAGGTATCATGTATTCGTTCACTGGTTTCCATAGGTTGTTCTTAACCGAGGTATACTATAGGATTCATGCCTTAAATCATACTGAGTATTATTCCAAAGGAATGTCTAAAAAAAAGTCGTTTTAGTCGTTAATTATGTATTGGCCCAACTACCGTTTCAATGTGTGTGTTTTTTTTATGTGGAGAGGGCGAAGGATGATTCAGAAGTATTATAGTCCAATTAAATGCAAAGGTGCAAGCGAGCTGGACAAGAATGACGAAATAATCCCTGAGAAGGGGAACAAGAGGGACAAAGGACCAAAGAGATTTGTGTTTGTCCTTTGTCCCTCTTGTTCCCCTTCTCCAGGGATTATTTTCGTCAGAAGTATGAACTGTTGCTTTTGTTTAAGTTTGAAGGTCAATGGACGTTGCCTTATCGCATCGACCTGTAAAGGTTGTCAACGTTTTTGCATTGTGTGGTGAAAACTGTGGCGCTTGAACTGTTTAGGACTTCGTCGCTTTGCTTTTTTTGTTTTTGTTTGTGGAGATGACCTTGAGATTGTGACTATATAAGGAGGTGGACTAAATAAACCAGTTAGCGGAGTTTGAGACGTCGTCCTGTCTATTTTCTTTCCCTTCTACGTTTTGATGTTTCTTCTCTACCCCAGTCTCAGGTTAATTCAACATGGTTACGAAAGAACGGCGCAAACGAGACACACCGCCGAGAGTCGATCCTAGGTAAAACCCCTGGATGTGTTTTCGTTTTTCTTGCAAGTAGCCTCAGACA
This sequence comes from Ixodes ricinus, assembly GCA_037355805.1. Lineage (NCBI taxonomy): Eukaryota > Metazoa > Arthropoda > Arachnida > Ixodida > Ixodidae > Ixodes > Ixodes ricinus. The sequence goes on from JAZHYW010024192.1 coordinate 41,302, forward strand.
ATGCTCCAGCGCACGAGGCGCGTGTCTCGAGCGGTCCTTCGAAACAAATAGCGGCGCAGCACTGAAAGGACGGCCCTGGTGAGCGTATAGACCAACACGCGGCCCTGACATCATGCAGCTGCGGCGGCGCTGTCTACGGCACTGCGCATGCGCAGACGCTTCACTTCACGCGAATTCGGTTTCTGCGCACGTGCAGTGCGCACACTGTGGGCAAACGCGGGCTTGTTTGTGAAAGCAGCGTATCGCGTGTCTTGCCAATACCACCTACAAGACGAGGCCTGCGCATGACGTTTGGTTAGTGGCCGTACCATGAGGCACCGCCGGCTTCCATGGTGCAGGGCTGCTGCCCGTTCCACGTGGAGGCCGTGGTGCCGCGGCTCTCAGAGACAAATAAATAAAGATTGTAGTAGGGTGCCTACCTGTCTGCCTGTCTCAAGGTGAAGACATCCATTGTTGCACTGAATGTTCACGCGTGACGCTCTCGCGCTCTTGGTGCGTGACTTGGGCGCTAAAATGGCGTCTCTGCATTAGCCAAAGCTACGCGCTCGAGCTGGTTCCCGACACCGGATTGCGCGTGCTTCAAAATGCGCAAAAAACGATTGGATCGCAAAAATGGCTGAGATGTCGCCTCCTAGCAAGAGCGCGCGTGTGTATGAAGGCACTCTAGATTGTAGTAGGGTGCCTACATGTCTGTCTGTCTCAGGGTGAAGACATCCATTGTTGCACTGAATGTGCCAGCGCGTGACGCTCTGCGCACTCGGTGCGTGACTTGGGCGATAAAATGGCGTCTATGACATTAGCCAAAGCTGCGCGCTCGAGCTGAGTAACACCGTATTGTACGCACTTCAAAATGCATAAAAAAAACGATTGGGCGTGAAAGTGGCTGAGATGTCACCACTCAAGCAAAAGCGCGCGTGTATGAAGGCACTCTAGAGTAGCCCAGAGCCGTTTATTGAGAGAGTTTGGCCATACATTGGTTTGAATAGGCGAGCATCTCGGGGCCAACCACAGGCCGCGAAACAGCCCCTAGCGGTGGTCGTGTGCTCTAAATTTGTGACACGACTATACTTCGTTTCACCTTATGTGCGAGCGAAGGCAAAACTGGAAGCGCGAGCACGGAAGCTCCGTGCGTTCAGGCTTTGCTCGAGCGCGCGAGCTGGGGAGAAATGCAAAAGCGCTGGTCTCGCGCCTCATAGCTTTGGCTTCGCTCGCAGATAAAGTGAAACGAAGTATAATTTGAGCCGTGCCGAGCGGGACTCCGCGTCTCAAGACGCTCGCACCCCACCCTTTGCACTGCTTTCTTTCAGCCAGTCTCAGGACGCTGTTCTAGCAGTGCAGACAAAGGCGTGGGCACGAGCGCGTGGCTTTGGAAAGTGCCTCCTATGCACGAGGTCTCGTACAAACAAAAGCGTTTCGCTGAGCTAGGCTCACGCGCCTGTGCCTTTGTCTTCACTGCAGACATTTGTGAGATGGAGTAGAGGTCTCCTATTGTAGATCCCCGACCCGCCCAAGCGGCAAATAGCCTGAAGCCCAACGAGTAAGGGCCACGTCAAAAATGCGTAGCATTCAAAAAAATTGGGTTGTGTGTATGTTTATACAGCCTAGAACTGGTCTGCCTCCAAGGGCGACGAGTCTCCCAGCTGTAGATGAGCAATTCAGCCAGTGCAGTATAAACCGCTAGCCTGGGGTCTTTAACGTGCACCACGCAGTAGTGATGACGACGCACGCCGGTACGATGCTCATCCAGATCGAAACGGGCAGGGGCGGGAATAGACCTGTTGCAGTATTACCCAAGCATCAGGAGAGTGCGACGGTTGGCTGTTCACGCGCACGCGCGCGCCGGCGTCAGCAATACAGCTTTTTCTGAATCAAATACATAAAACAAATGGCATCTCGCTTCGCGCGTTCGTCGTCGCCTGCCAGTTGCCCACGCGAATCTTTATCCTGCAGGGAAAGGCGTGCGCGTAGTGGCGCGCGGTAGCGCCTGTCCCGCCATTTCTCGCCCGATGCTTAAGGTAATACTGCAATAGGTCTGTTGGGCCCAGTATCCTGGAGTTCTGCAACATGGCTTTCGCTCCACGTGCTCCGAGCTGGTGTGCGGCTGGGCCACTCGGCCACCGATCCCCCGCGTAGCGTTGTTCACTGGCGACCACAGCTGTGCGCGCGACTGCTAAGCGCGTGCTGATAGCGAGCTCCCACAGTTCATTTGCAACGTGTACGCGACACTAATAACATTGCCCGTCTTAGCAGCCTAGTAATGTGAACTCGAGCGACACTATCAAGATTGCCGGTCTTAAGTATACACTGATTAATGTGAACTCGTTTTAAGCATGCCCATCGTCAGCGCTAAACCCTCTTCACCTCCCAATGACCGCTTGAGGCCAATAGGCCAGAGTATGTGTTCCTTAACAAACGTTTCAATCAATCAAAATCTGCAGCACTATTCCGGTAATTGCAAGAAATCAGTGCTCCCGCTGCGCGTCCGCGGCGACTGTCATATATTACATACATTATGGCACCGCTCTACGTATCGCATATACACCGACGCGTCCACAACACTCAACCAGTTCTCCTTTGGTATTGTGATCCCCGCATTTTCACTTAAAATTGGTTACTAAAGTTTCTCATAGGATGCCCTTCGAGATCTGTTGAGCTAGTAGCTATTCGCAAAGCGTTAAGACATATTCAGGCGATTCCCCCTCGTTCCTGAGCTTACGATAGTCACTGACTCTAGATCATCCCTTCAATCACTCCCAGTTCCAAGGCCTCAAGAGCCAAAACAGGCAACTGTAATTGGACATCCTCAAACTGCACTGGGACGCAATACGGAACGGTCATTCAGTAAACCTCCAATGGATACCAAGTCATTCGGCGTCCAGAAATACATAAGCTGACGCTGTAGCAGCAGATGCCCGTAACTCCATCAATGAAGTACAAGCCCCATATACAAGATCACATATACAAACAACCGTGAACATCCTGGGGAAGACCATAAAGAAACGTCTCCGAGACGACGCCACCGATCAAGAGACACGGCTACGCACTGTCGACCCGCACCTTATGTTTTATGTAAATCAAGGTCTCACTCGCCGGCGTCGAGCTGTGCTACATCGAATACGTCTAAACATTGCATACACAAATTAGTACTTGTTTATCATAGGAAGACCTAATTCGCTAGACTGCGCCAACTGCTACACTCGAAAGATTCGATACATATTTTGCTGGATTGTCCCGACTACGAAACTGAACGGACACAACTAAGAAATTATATTAATTTATCCCCTCAAGAAGACCTCACCCTCGACCAGAATACTGGGACCGTCGAGAAACGAAGCCAGCGTTACACTTGCGATGAAGTCCCTTTTGCGATTCCTGACCGCGACTGGTCCCATCAAGAAACTTTAATGTAAAATAGGTTTACGTTGCTTTTTTGCCTCTTTTGTGCGTGCTTTTAACTTTTGTTCACATCTTTTTGACCTCTCTTCCCCACCCTTACCAGAATAGCCAGTCAGGAGATGCCTCCCGGCCAATTTGTCTGGTTTCTCTTTTGCTCCATCAATTAAAAAAACACATAAACATCTCACATATGCGGACCCGCGAAAGCACTCGTATGCTTGTATGCAGGCACTGGCGTCCAACAGGCTGCCTCCACTGAAATCCTCTTATGTGCCTTACTGGCACACACAAAAAAGCAGACAAGAAGAAAAGAGACAAGACTCAGTGGAATGCTAAAGCTAGAGCCACTAAATGAGCTGCGCTTAGAGTATCGGCACTCCGTTCCTCGACATTGCTGTGGGCACCGTCATTTTGGGGCTTGTGCAGAGCAGACGCAACTGCCGATCGTCATAATTCCCAAGTGCGACTTCCTTATCATTAGATTCGGAGTTAGGAAGCTTATGTAATGTTGCATTACTCTTTCGCGAACTGTTTAAACATTTGTGGAGGGCGGAAAAGCGTTTCCTGTGATTTCAGATAAAGCTTCAGATAACTGAGCAACCATGATTTTAAGCCACTATATGGCCAACTGTCGTTACTCTGAAGCGTAGCTTATTTAGTGGCACTAGCTAAAGCAATAAAGCGAGGTTCTGTATTTTCCGAGATGCATCTTCTATGGGCCATACGTCGCTGGGTCCGAGCGTTCACCTTAACGCAGCCTAGGGCAGCTTGCTCCAAAGCCAGCTTGCCTCATCGGAAGCTCTGTCGACGGCAGCCGGTCGAGTCCAGCGAGCCCATTCCGGACGAGAGAATCAGACAGAGACCACACGACGCAACTCTCGCACGATCCCCGTGGTCTTTTTTTTCATTTTTATTTCCAGGGCGCACAATCGCGCCATTTGCTTAGCTTAAACGAGGAAGTAGGAGGATTTAAAATGACTACATTCTTCCTTCCTTAAAAAACAGACAACAAAAAAACTGGAGAATGTGACAACGTTTTTAACAAATTCAACATCATACAAAATGGCGCAATTTCTCGATTTCACTCATTTCCCTTTTATCATGAGAAAAAAAAACGAATCGAAAATATCGTCTTTGCCGCCGCGGAAAAAAAAGACATATCCAAAGTAAAAAATATAAAAAAGATGTTCACCACAAAAAGCTGCACAAACGGCTATGGTCGGTATATGTTTCTCTTCAAAGTTCCCATCAATATCATTATATGTTCATTATGAGAAATTAACGGCGCAAATACGAGAAGGAAGGATAAACGAGGAAGTTAGGATAGAGCGTTCTATCCTGTTTTCTCCTCTACCCTTCTTTTCGTATTTGCCTTGTTAATTCCGCATAATGATCAACCAATTAGCCCACCAGATGATCGTAATGCACTATGTGTTCATTTTGAATACAATACATTTGTAACACCGATGAGCTGCATATAGTCTTGGAGGTATTCAGGAGGTCGGGTCTGGCAGGCTGGTCGACCTTGACTATCTGGTAGAGCTGTAGCTGGATCACTCAAACGGCTGGAGCACTAGCGTACAAGAGGAGCACTCACAGGACCTATGTCATCACTGCACTCACTCGTGCTGCCTTCGAGGGGTCGCATTGAAGATTCTGTGACCGTTGGAAGGTGTTTTAGCGGGACAGAGCTGAACAATCAGGACCAGCCTGTGACGAGTACTGCCCCGGATCTGGAAGAACCGAACCCCGTGCCTTGGGGGCATGCTTTTCCAGGATCCACAGCAGAATCAGGCATGTCGGCGTTAAGTGATCGTTGTGTCACCGGACCAAGCACTGGAGTGATGGCAGGGGATGGTGGCTCCTCAACCAGTACAGGATCATGAAAGAAGTCCCTTTGCGGTGGCTGCGTCACCACTGGAATTGAACTGCATTTGATGTAGATGAGTTATGAAAGTGCATCGGCTGGGTGAGTGGGGACGAATCGTCATCGTCCCAGTCAAAAGCGAAGTCGTCATTGTCTCCTTGCTGAACTTTCGCGGGTGCCTTCGCCAACTTCGCAGCATTTCATCTGCGACCATCGAGAAAACTCGTGGCTGGAGCGATCTGGGCTTTGATGACTTGAGGTTTTATGATATGTGCGTGTCAACTTATCTCCGGTGTCAGAGCTCAAGAACACGAACAGCTTGTCCCGGCTAAAACGGATGTCGTAACAGCTCAACGACGGTCAAGTACGACTTCATCTTATCTTGATACTGGTGGACTTTAGCGGGTAGCTGTTCCCGTTCCGAAGGAAGGGTTATTGGAAGTTGTCGTGGAGGCAAGCTCTGTACATGAAGCCTTGAACGAGGAATTCGTCCATAAAGTAGAAGGAGAGGGTTAACCTGTTGCTGGGTGGCGACGTCCTACGGTAGGCTTCCAGGTAATTGCGAACAGCGTTAGGAAGCGGCGCTTGGACCACATCTGATCGAGGCAAGATGTTGGGACTCGGTTGAACATTCCTACTTGGTCGTTTGGCCTTAGGGTGGTCCAAAAAGGTTTGATATGGTTGATGCCATCTAGGTGGAGATACTCTTGAAACTCATGTGAAAGGAATTGAACTTTGTTGTCGGAGACAATCTGTATACCGGCAATCCCTCATGGGCAAAGACATCCTTAAAGTTGACGACTGTTGCCGTTGTGACATGACGGCACAGCTCGAACCTCTGGCCACTTCGAGTGGTAATTGATTAAGACGATGAACAACCGTTAACTTGGAGGTGCACGCTCCACAGGTCCAACGATATCAAGTCAGAGTTTCTCCCAAGGCTGTTGGGGAAACTGGACGGTCTCTAACGGTGCAGGTGCTGCCTTTAGTCTTGTCTGTGCGAGTGGTAGACAGTGTAATTCTCGTCTTTAACCTTGATGTGTTGATTCATCAGAGGATACCAATATTGGTTTCCGTTTGCGCTAATGGTTCTGCAAATCCCCTGGTGTGTTTCATGTGCGATTTGAATTACTTGTCCCCGTAAACTCTCTGGAACAACAATGTTCTCTCCTTTGAAGAGGATTCCCTCGTGCAGTGACTACTGGTCCCGGATGTTA
>JAZHYW010024193.1:0-39089 GCA_037355805.1 Ixodes ricinus
GGGTTGGGCAGTATCGCGATACAAATGTATCCGCGATAGTATTTCAGAAATACATTTCGTATCTGTATTTCTGTATCGCGATACATTTTTTTCACCAGTATCTGTACTCCTGTATCGAAATACATTTTGAATGCTCCGCTGTATCGCGATACAATCAGGGTGAAATGTATTTCGTTACATTTCTTGAGAAATATCCCCCCCTAAACAAAAAATACAAATCCGAACGCACTTTTTTATTTTTTGAGGGCACTAGGTTAAGGAGATGCTGGGACACTGTTACCTATGCTGACCAAGGTTCCTTCCAATTCTCCAAACTATTTTTTATGCGTCCTCTTCTCTCTTCTAAGAAGTGTTGCGTAGTCGGACTTCGAATCAGGTGGCGTACCAGGAGTGGAGTCAGAGCATCTTGTGCCGCAGGTCCTTAGGTAGGGGTTTCTTGAGTCATTGTTCGCTGGCATCCAAAGCCAGCTGCTAACCGTCTCTCTTGCCTTAGCGTACACAGTACACCCAGCCGGCAAAGCTGAGTCACAGTCCGGTTGCAGCACAAGCCTGGCGGTAGTTGACTTGAAATAGCAGGATGACTCACGCAGTGAAGTTCCACACATATTCAGAGATGCATCTGCGGCTGCACCCGTGCAATGTGCACGGCTCAAGGGCTATGTCATCAGCCGACGGGAAAGTGACCCGCTGATCTGGTGATCCGAAACCCAGGAAGGTCAGACGTGGCCTCGCTGTGCTGACCTAACGGTCACTGGATCCTGGGAAAGTAGCGCCATTGCCTTCCCTACCTGCTAGCCGGACACAAACGGATACTAACATACAGACGACCCAAACCTCGCAAGGCGATTGGCTAATCGGTCTATGTTGCCATGGAAATCGCCATCTTGGTCCATTTAAATCTTCGAAGCTTCCAGGGGGTCGTTCTAAACCAGTCGCGCCAAGATCACCATGGAGCATCATCGTACTGGAAGCGTTCCTCGCCAATATAAGAGTCTTTGGCACTTTGTATGCGATCAACTTATTAATCATGCCCATCTCCATGGATCTCTTACAATTATATTGTTCTTCTTGCGTATTTCAAGACAGTAAACTTATTTTTCAGTGCCTCCAAGAACCGACACAGCATCTGGTGGTGGTACGAAGGTGTACGCTTGTTTCGCCGGTGTGTGGTTAGCAAAATCTCGGTATACAAAAAACGACTCCATAAAGCTACCCGTCACCAGCGAATCTAGATCGGCTCACCAAGAACGGAGGGGTCAAGGAGAAATTGCTCATTTCACGGACCAAGATGGCGACCACACGGGGAGCTTGGCGTTACTTTCCCAGGATCCAGTGACTTTATGCTGACCCAGACTTCGTACACCTGCGACTCGTCTCGAGAGCAGCTGTTTCTCGGAGAGCTCGCGCCTGTGCCAGCAACATCAGGTCGCAATCCACGAGGTCTCTATTTGGAGTGTGCAAGACGAAACTTGAGGACTGCAATCCAAGCGTCGGTGGCGGAGGGTCGGCAGGAAGGACCTTCACAACAGGGATGCTACCAGTATCGTTTTTTCAACCGTAGCAGAAGATAAGACTTGTGTTCCTGGATGCTTCAGGTGGTCCACTATTCTTGAAAATTCCAAATGACACTGCCTGCACGATCTTCAACGAGGTAACCTACAACGAAAATACGTATTGTCCTTTCATATAGCAGCGTGGTAAAGTTTCATGTTCAAGGCCACAGCTACAGATGAAGAATACCAGCTCATTCCACCGTGGCGTCATGTGATAAATGTTGACAGGGGCGTCCTTAGTTGGACAGAGGCGTGGTACGTTATGATGAGATTTAGGATGACATAAAATTTATTAAGAGGTCGATGTCTTTTCGCATCTCTCGTCGGACGGACAGGATGTCAGGAAAGGGACCGCGGTCAGTCCTTGATGGAACGTTCTTTTGAGCCCATTGAAGACTGCTCGTCGTCCGAAATCACCACTTTCAACGCAAAGTGCCAAACCTACGAGAAAGTAATTTCAGGATCAAAAACTTCCACTTCAGACTTCAAGCTTCATCTCATTCGGCGTCTCAAACAAATTTGAAAAATGTATTACAGTATCAGTATTTCTGTATTTGTATTTCTGCCCTCCCTAAAATGTATTCCTGTATTTGTATTTCCAAATACTTTTTGCCTCTTTTTGAAATGTATTTCCGATACGATACGTATCGATACACTTTTACAGATATATTTCAGTATCAGTATTTTAGCTACTATTTTAATGTATCCCAGTATTTGTATTTCCAAATACATTTTTAAAGTATTTCTGCCCAACCCTGATCCAGGTGTGATTTCTGTGTGTAAGTCTGCAGTCATAGGATTGCTGTAAGAAAAATCTTTGGGAAAGGAGTCTTGGACTTTTGCCAGTGAACAAGAAAGAGTCTATGCCTCACTTATTGTTTGATATAAAAATAATGCTTCGAGTTTGTGTTTTATATGCATAAAAACATTTACCCACAACAGGTCAGGTGCATATTGATGAAGTGTTCTAGCCAACCCATGTTGGCATGTATTTGTAAATTTTAGGGCTAGACAGGCAGATGGTTCGGCTTCTGCAAACTATACTCATCAGGGTTGAGCATCAAGGCACCCAGCTGGACGCTATATCCGCCAGGCTTTGTGATGACGGAATCGAGCTTCAAGAGGACTTGTTGGAAGGACCATTTTCTAATATACAAGACTTTGAAAAGTTTGATCAGGACTTGTCAGAGAACAATGTGATGAGGTTGAAGTTGGTGAGCTATTCCTACATTGGAAGTTTTTATGGATTTAATACAATAGTGAGATGAGTGATTAATGAAGAGGGCATGTACTTAGCTAGTTTGTGATTCATGACTTCAGGATAAAAGCGTTGAAAACAAGTGGAAGAATTACAAACACTACCCCGAGCACTTTGTGTTGTTTCTCGATCTTCCAGTTGTCCCTTTTTAGCACTTTTAAGCCATGGGTGCCACGCAACACAAGACTGAATGTGATTTCATAATGCCAAAATACTCTACAGGCAGCACTTTTGCAGAACATTTGTAAGTAGCTGATTATTTCTGTAAAATTTATGGAGCGCTCTCGACAAGATGTTGTGGCTAATAACAACTAGACTATGTTGCAATGGCAGTCTTTGCACTCAAAAACTTGCATGTTTGTATGAAAATTATTACATCAATATGGTTCTGCATTTTGGTTTAAACAGATAACTATGCTGAATTCCGTTTTCGGAAATTCGGCTTTAATGAGAAAAGGCTGGTATTTTAGAGCAGTATCGTGTGTCTGGTGGGAGGTTGGAAAGCTCACCATCATGTGACATCATGTACTTTCGTATCAGGTTATCCCCTGACCAATGAAATCACAGTTATGTTGGAGGACGGTTCAGTAATCAATATACGCCCTGTAAATGAAAACCTCTGCTTTTCAGTGAGGTTACAGCATAACTTCGCCGAAATTAAAGAAAAAAAGAGAACTCCTTGAAACATTGTGTGAATAAATACCTCTGCTGCTGTTCACACTTTTATATCACACTTATTCTATAGGGAGATTCTGCTGTTTAACCTGACTTTTGTACCTCTAATCTTTTCAGAGCTGCATGCTTATGTAGGAAATCATATTTTAATTTTTTTTTACATCTGCAGGAACTCTTGGGCCTGGGAGGAGACAGTGTAAGCCTTGCTACACGACGGGCACTCGAAGCACTCATGGTGCAGAAAGTGGCTGTGGAGTACAGCTGGGTTGGACAGAAAGGAAAGCGCAAGTTAAGTTCGCTTGCAGTGTGCAAGCTGATATGCAGTGAGTAAGCTATTTCAGCTTAAATAATAAACGGTTTTCGTTGCGCCGACTGTTTGGTAACTTGTTTGGTTAAGAAATTGTTTGGTAACACACAAAGTTTGGTGTGAGAGCCCCAGCCTTTTTGTCACCTTGACTCGCTTGTAGCCAGTGCTGCCCTGATCATCAAACGTTTACCTCTGACGTGACAGATAAGCATTATGAGATCTTGTCGTGAGATGTGCCATGTGACATCGGTTAGCACCGGAAAACAGGAGATCGGTACGAGGCCATCAGTAACACCAATCAGGGTTCCTATAACTACCGATGAAAATTATCTTCAAGTTTATACTTTGAGCATCGTCACTTAGAGCGAATACTTGCAATATATTTGAAATTATGCTTTCTATAAAGTTGCGCAATACCATTCCAGAAAGCGCGAGAAAAGTAATTCTATCTGCAAGGAAAAGTGAAATCGAACAGGTGATCAAAATTTGGCTTCGTCATGTTGCAGAAAAATTAAGAAGTTTCATCAGAAGCAGTTGCCAGAAGACTCTGGTGAGCATATGTACATTTTCCATATGTGATGTATTCATTGTTCAGTATAACATACAAGGTGTTTCAGCTAACTTGTGCCAAGGGTTAAAAAGAAACTGGTGCACGCTACGTATGTCAAACCAACACAGTACACTTTCCTAGAGTAATCTGTATAGGCTCTGCTCGCAGAGCCAGAGTATCGCATTCCTTTTCCTTTCGCTGCCAACTCTGTATTGGCGGAGGAGTGATCACATGTGCAAAACTGAATCAAAATCTCATGGGGGAAAGCGGCCTTGCAGAGCGCCGAGTTTAGGGCGGAGCATATCTCCCGCTTTGCGTTATCGAAATATAAATCCTAGACTGAAATCGACCTAACTGAAGGCTTCCTAAACCATTGAACATTATCTGTACCAACTGGGTACAATAAAATCGTGCTTTTCTTATAACGTGAGCAATGTTTTAAAACATCAGTCTCCAAGGTCCGGGAAGCAGACGACATGGATGACGATCGCGTCTGAGGAGTCTCGCGGAGCGATCCGTGTTTTTTGCTTCCAAGAGGGGAGAGGGGAGACAAACGACGGGACGACAGCGTATGCACAGCTCGTCGCTGCACTCTTTCTTTACGCAGCGTGCCACAGAACTACGCCTCGCGGTCGCGCCGCTGCGCCTCCGTGTCTCCTGCATAACCGGCGGTGGCTTTTCGCAGTGCTTGGATCCAGAATGGGCACCATTGCGATACTCTGCTATGCAAGCATAGCATACAAAGTTGCTCTACTTTTTCCTGAATCAAAGCGCCCCGGTGGTGAGGTGTCACGAAATGCACTCTGGTTACCAGTTTGGCGCAACATTAGGCAAATGTAGAATAATAGATTGCAAGCACATCCGCATGCGCGTGAAGGCAACTTCAGCAGCCTTGAAATTGCAAGTGCTTCGCCGCGCGAGCAAAAACAGGCAGTTTGATTAAAACCCAAACCATGGCACACCGTCCCGTGGCCAACCGGTTACCAGAGTGTAACGCGCGCAGTGGCGTACCAACTTGTTTTTGAGTGGGGGGGCAAACCAGACCTCCCCCCCCTCCCCCCTTGGGTCGCATATTTTTACTAGTGATGGGCCGAACTTTTGCCGAATCGAAAATTCGGCGCAACTTTTGCCGAACTTTTCTAAAGATTTGGCAATGATTCGGCAAAAATACACTGTTACCAGACTTAACATTGATATTTAGTTTTTCTGACGAAAAAAGGTTTATGTTTTTTTTCTTAACATAAATACAACATGTAGTGCCTATTGACACAGTTATGACTAAATAAGGTGATATTCTACAAGATAATTGTATCGATGTCGCTTTTGTGTGTTTACTGGCAATTTTAGTGTTTGCTTGCAGAAAGTGGCGTGACAACGAGGTTGGGTAGTAGCCGGCGCAGTCACGAATCACGCTACGAGAGTTTTGATTTTGAGGCTTCATCAGCGCACGCCTGCAAGTGTGTTTACATTGTTAAAATAAAGGCAATCACTGCGTTCTTACTTTCTCTGGGAGTCACCGTTTCGTGCGCGAAAACGAATGCAACGGTTGCTGAGCCTTCACCAGAAGAGATAACAATATTGTAAATATGCATGTTTTTCGATTTGAGTCACTTGACGTCAGCTTTGCATGAAAGTGTGCGTTCCATATTCGCAACGTGCCGTTTTTAACCTTTAAAATTCCGGTTTCTGGTGTTAGGACACACACGGACGTTTAGGAAGATGGGGAGAGTTAGGAATGTCGGATGTGCAACGTCGAGCATGATAGTTCTGTGTTTAGTTTTATGCAGATACATGAAAATCGCGAAATAACGCGAACTAAAAAGCAATATTATTCTGTTTTGGCACAAACTACTTGTGAGCCGAAAACAGGATTGTTATAATAATAATTAATATTAATAATAATAATAATAATTTTATTTGCACATACTGGAAGGGGCCCATGTGGTGGTGTGCGGGGCTAGGCAGATAGGTGAAAACCCTTACGCAGAGCGCCTGCCAGCCAGACTTGTACGTAGTTCAACTACTTTACTCAAGTTACTGTAGTTTAACTACTTTTCTGGGTAGTTTAGTAACTTTCAATTACATTTCTATTTTGGTAATTAGTAGTTTACTTTAACTACTTTTTAAGTAACTTTTACTCAAGTTACAAATTACTTTCGAATTTTAGTGGTTGTTTTGCCTATCAACAGAGATAAGATGTTGGAAGATCAGCTGATATTTGCAGAGGGGGAAGCATGTGGCGTAGAAAAGGGGGGGGGAGGAAGAAAGTGACTTGGATAGTCCAAAACCCCCCCCAAATTTTAACGAGCCCCCCACTGCAACAACACTGCTACGCGGCGCGAGGAGCGAACAGACACGACGCAAGAGAGGCCGAGTAACTGTGGGATTAGCGCCGAAGACTGCCGTTTCTTTGTATCCCGAAGCTCAAGGAAACTTGACGCATTTGAAGAAAGGGCTTGTCCCCGCTTCTCCCCAATGTAGGAATTCTTGCCCACTACAGGAGGTATACACACTACATCCTCACTCAAAGGAGGTAACAAAGTGCAGCACCCGCTCTTAAGTTAATCTGGTGCTCCTGTATAGCTTGTGCTGTCTTTCGAGACGTCGTCTGGTCATTTCTCTGAGTGAAGAAATGGCGGCTATAAGACCGATACAAATAAGTGCCTTATAAGTTGATTGCGTTAAATGGTTCATCAGTGAGAATAAAGCAATTACTCTATGGCGTATTAGTTGCCGCCATTTCCAAAAAAAAAAAAAACTGATGTACCTCCGATTTTGCCGCTTTTTCCGAAAAATAACTGATGCACCTCCGATTTCTCCTGAAGCAATGCATACCGGCAAATAAAAAAAAACAAAAACAAAACGCTGTATAGGGAATGAAAGGGCATTCTGAAAGAGTGTGTTAAAAAGTACTTCTACTTTACTTTGGAAGTACATTCTATTTATAGTCCTTCACTTCAAGTACATTGCACCCGGTGTACTTACTACTTTACTTGAAGTACATAACCTCTCATTTACTTTGTACTTCCAAGTAGTTTTTAGACGTACTTTACGCAACACTGTAAGCAATCAAACACTGTCTGCAAAATCAAGCTCAGGCAGTGCTAAACCTCAAAGGTGAAATGATACATCCGCAGTACATCCTTGACCAAAAAGAAGTACACAACAATTAGGCATGCAGAAGCAGAACCAGCTATTAAAGCATTTCTGTGAAAACACAAGCCGCTTTATATTCGGCTAGCAGAATTTCGCTAACGCATCAAAACCTATGTAAGTACTTCCTTGTTAGCATAGAAAAAAATAAAAATAACTTCAAAAGTAATTCGCTACTTTTTTACGGTAATTAGTAATTTACTGAATTACTTTCCATTTGAGTAATTTCTACTCTACTCAAATTACTTTTGAGGCTAATACTCAGTAACTTAACTTAATTACTTTTTTGAGTAGCTTGTACATGTCTGCGGCCAGCCCGCCACCACATATGAAAAAACAAAACAGACAAATAAATGTACAGAACATACACACTACAGAAAGTACGTAAAAAGGAAAGAAAAGAAGGGAGAAAACATGTATCACATTATGACGAGGATGCCAGCTGCATCCCATACATCCTGGCCAGCTTTCGTGACTCTGCCCCGCTTGACGGCAGTGGGCTGCGAGCACTGAGCGTAATTGTCAGTTGTCAGTCAATGTTTCATCTACCTCGTTGCATCAATGAAAAGGTCAAATGAAAATCACGTTATCCAGAATGCACCGCATCATTTGTCACTTGCGCAGTGGACTGCGTAAATTACTGGTCGATCTTCTGTTCTTGAAGCAGAAAATATTGAAGAGAACCACACTCGCAAAAGCTCACAAACGCACAGTTACCGTGTCGCCTACTCCACACCTCGCCGTAACCGCTGGTTGTACTAAACTGTGCGATGGTAACCGCGCGACTGCGCGGCGTCCATTTGCGATCCATGGCCCCGTCGCGTTCGTGCGCGTGCTCAGACATTTGCCAAATTTTTGCCGAATCTTTGCCGAACTTTCCTTCAAAATTTCGGCATGTGCGGAACTTTGCCGAATCTGAAGTTCGGCAGATTCGGTCCATCACTAACTTTTACGGCGTGTGTGTGTGTGTAGGCGTTGTAAAAGAGGAGGGGGGGGGCAGGAGAGGGCCAATTGTGTGTGCGCACCGGGCGCTTTGGTCACATGGCTCCTTTTACGGCGCAGGCGATAGACCCCCTAGCAACGACGCTCACGCCGGATTGGCTGCTCGGCAACGCGCGGGAACTTAAATTTCGGATTCGGACGGCGCGTGTATCACTCGAAGCGCGTTAACCCACCCCCGCACCTGCGTTCACGCCGCTTCGCGGCGACAGTGAACGGCTGCTAATTACAAAACTATTAACCCACTTAGCCTCCCCCCTCCCCCCCCCCCGTACACGCCGCTTTGCGGCGTCCAGTTGGCAACCCAAGCCCCGCTGTCCCCCATGCACTTCCGTAAATAGAGTCCCATACGATTTAGTTCAGCGATGTTTCGTCAACAACATTCGTTTTTTTCAGTGTTAATCGTAAAAAAGAAATGTCGTAAATATCGCCAAATGCCTCGAAAAAAACAAAATGTTCGAGGAAAAAAATAAAAGAAGTAAGCCCACACCATGGATAGAACCCGGGTCTGATACGTATGAGGCAGACATCTTACCACTAAGTTACGCTACCGCTTCGGAAACTCACATTGTATCCGCTGCCTATGTTGACGGCGGCAGCGCCTATCTCCACGAACCAGCCAACCCGGCGTGAGCGCCGTTGCTAGGGTTTGTATCGCTGCGCGTTAAAAATATGCCCGCGCGGGTCGGGGGCGGTGCCCTTGGTATTCCTTGGGCGCCGCCGGCCAGTGTTTGCCCTGCCCAGTGGCGGCCGTTTCAGGGGGGGCAAAACACATGGCTTGCCCCCCCACTCTGAGAACTGGGGGGCAAGCGCCCCCTTGCCCCCCGGTTGGTACGCCCATGAACGCGCGGAACGTTGCATGGAAGGATTTTCAAAAGTAGCCTATAGATCGGTGTCATGATATTTTTCGCCATGTTTCTGTCCGATTAACAAAGGTGAATTACCTAATTTTTAAATATTTATTTGTGCGAAAATCCTCCAATAAGTTGTAGGGCGTCTTGAGAAACATTCAATCATGTCGTTTTCATCGAGATAACGTGTCTCCGGCTTGGGTTGGCGTGCCTTTAGAGTAAATGGGATTGTGAAGGTTTTTTTCTGATGCGGTAGTTTGTTTCATAATTGTCAGTTATCTTATTTTTTCCAGAGCCCTTCTCTGACTGAGGATCGAGCTGTGTGAAACGACACGCAAGTCTGAAGTTTCTAGTCGAAATATATTTTCTTGTGATATTTTTTTATAGTTTTTAGTCGTCCTCAAGGCTGTGCAATCTTTTAGAATTATATTTCGGTTCCTGAAAATAAAGTTTATATTTCAGTCCTTTTCAGCCATTCATGCGTGCATTTGCAAAATCACACACAGCTTAATCCTGGTTATATGCTCATATATTAACTTCAGGTTATACACTTCTAAACCGAAATGTCCTCTCTTGAATATTCTGAAAGCATGACGGCATATTAGTTAAGCATTCTTGAGCATGTAACCAGAATTGAGTGAAAGAAGTAATTTAAATGTGCTTGAGGTTTTTAAACACAAGTACAGGGACAAACAGAAAAGCAAGACAGACACGGACGTCCTTCAACTCACAATTACAACAACTTTTTTGGCGTGGTCTTCACCGTCCCTTAGGAAAAGAAGGGTATGAAGATTATGCTGAAAAGTCGAAGTAGTTGTGGAGCTGAATGCTGTCCGTACCTGCTTGTTTTTCTTTGTTCCTTGTGCTTGTGTTCTAAAACCTCAAGCATATTTAAATTATTTCTTTCACTCATTCTGGTTATATGCTCGTACATATGCATCAAATTACACATTTAAATAACAAAAGCAACCGTCAGCATATGTCCTGAGAATGAACGAAAAACGTCCTGAGGGGGCCTCCATAGCACATACGGAGGATGTACAATGGACGGACAAATGGATCCTGTTTGGACTGCTTGAGGATGAGTTGGGGACTACCTGAGGATGTCCAATCATCATGACGTGGACATCCTGAGGAGTTGCATAGGATGTCTTTGCGTTGTCTGGGATCTTTGTCTGTGTCGCGCACGTAGACAAGTTACATTATCTCCGTATCCCGCTTGTGAGGATTGAAGACGAACGTGTTGGGGAATAGATAACAAATGAAAGGATAAAACATCAAGGACGGGGACGAAAACCAAAGACTCAAACCGAAAAATATCCCGTTTCGGTTGCGGTCACCGTTTCTTGTTGATATGGGTTTCTTTTCGTTTTTTACGGATTTTATATTTAAGTTTTCGGTTACCAGTTACACGTTCCTAAAAAACAGTTTTTTCTCGGTTTCTTCAATATTTTGTTTATGCATGGTACTCGGGCCATGTCCGGCCGCCATGACTGGGGGCCGAAAACACTTCCGGTTCGGGATTTGTTTGCAGGCTTTTAAAGGGCTACCTCACCGATATGTTTCGAGTAACCAGCAATTATATCCGTTTTTTTTTTTTTCCGCTTTCACTCGCATCTTCAAGTGCTATAATGCTCCGGAACTGACAGGGCAACATGGCTATGGCAGATCTCAACAAAATAAACAATACAGCGAGTTTCGGAAGTCGGTTGTGAACTGCTTCTGTCACGAGGGCGTCGATTTCACGCTCAACAGTAGGATCGCCTAATTTTAAAATCAAAGATGCAGACATCCAACTCTTCCAAACAGCGAAGATACTTGATTGAACGAACTACTCTTGAGTTCTTATGCAAATAAAAATTTGAATAAAACTATAATTATTTTTCGGCCAGATATAACTTTTTATTCGTCTAGCCTGAACGCAGGCTTCAATAATAATTGGTGTTGAATAAAATATTTAATAGAAAATATTAGTTTTCATATTTTTCATCTTAGAGCGGAATTACTTGCTGACTTTAATTTCTGTGTGCCTGCAATCTTGTGAACATACGGTTTATGTGAGAGTCCTTAAAGAATTCCAGGAAAAACCCACGGACGAACTAAAAATAAAAGAAATAATAATTTGAAGACGTTTACACGTTTGTGGTGCGAAATTAGAGTGCAGCTTTTGAGGCATTTTGATTTCTCAATCTACCGTGAGTGGAGGAGATGCAGGAGGAGGAGGGGAGGGTGGGGTGGAGGGAAGGTTATGGTGGAGGAGGGCGAGGAGGTGGAACGGAGGCGGAGGAGGAGCAGGAAGAAATTAATAAGAGGGAGAGGAGGAGGACGCAAGGAGGTAACAGAGACACCCTCCCCCTCAACCTCCTCTCATCCTCATCCTCCCTTCCTCCTCCCCTCCCCTCCTATCTCCCCTCCTCATCCTCCTCGCCCACCTCTCCTCACAATATTTACACGTCACCTCCTGCGTAGCCTACCCTCCTCCTCCTGTGTACACTCCCATACTCCTCCATCTCCATACCCTCCCCCCTTCCCAGAGCTTCCCTGCTAAATTTTGTTGTAAAATTCGCACCACGTGACCTCAACACCAATTCTGTTTTCCCGCTAAACTTAGCGGGGAAAATGACGTCACAAAATTTTTAGTCTCGTTCCTCAAGAAAAAAGTTAGTTTCTCCACTCGATTTGGCGGGAAAATTCACGTCACGCAGCCTCAACGCCAATTCAATTTGCGGCTAAATTTTGCGCTAAAACATACTTGTTTTCGGGATCATGTGACGTCAATTTTATCGCAAAATGTAACGCGGTTACGCCGACGGTGAGGCCGACGGCCACGGCAACGGCGGCTCCGCTATGCGGAAACGGGAGCCTAAGAGCTGAGCTCTAAGAAATCCCGTAAATTTTGAGTTTGTATCGGGGGAGGACCGGAGGGCTTCGGAATGGAAAATATTTTCGCATAGAACCGAACCTGGGGTTCGGTTCCACTTATTTCAGACACGTGAGTTTGCGAAGCTTAAGAGCCAAAGTTTTCTTCTAAACTTGCAATAAACTGTCTGGCACGATTAAAGCAAGACGTGAACTTTTCGATTTTATTTCTCACCCACATCCATGGTTAAACGAAACAGAACCTGTCTGTGTCTGCACAACTAGAACAGTACGAAAAAATGCGATATGTGTCGCGTGATCGTAACAAGTCGGACGCGTAACTAGCTTCCTTACCTTATCGCCTGGGTTCTAGAATCTTAAATACTCCCGCCTGCACTTGTATCCACGTGAATATCTTTCACAGGATAGCCGCGGTAGGTCGACGCTGTCACAATCACTTGATCTCCACTCGTCGTCAAAAACACGACGCTTGCCCTGCCGAAGAAACAACAACAACAAAAACAGTATAACTTTTAGCTAACTGGATTATGGAACACGAAATATAACTGGATTTTTTGTTGGAAACTTGAAATCCACTTTGAACTCAATTGTCTCCAAACTGGATTTCAAAGTCCAGCAAGAACTCCAGTTAGATTGGCTGTTCCATAGCCCAGTTTGTGAAGAGTTATACTGTTTCCTTTTCTTTTTTTTCGCTAGGGGGATTTTTGCTGGGAACGAGCGCCACAATCGCTAAGACACATTGCGACCGCTTTGTCACAGTCACGATATCTCTACCCGTCGTCAAAAACGTACCGCTCCTTTTTTTCCGGGTGCGATCGAGGAGCAGTGGCACAACCCTTCGCACCCTCATTCAACAACTCCTGACAGATGTAGCGTAGTTTCGTTTTGGCCAGCGGAAACACTCACGGCGACACCACTGAATTGGCAAAGCGATGCTGTCCTCACACATGCCCTCACGCGCACCAAAAAGTACAAAACAATTACGTTCCTCGGGTGATTCGTGGGCGTCTAACTTTGTTGATTGTCTCACGTGTCCACGAGGTTCCAGGGACCGTCGTGCTGGGCCACGTAACTTTTTGCCACGGAGGCCAAGTAAAAGAAGATGCTGGGGTTCTTCTTTGCGCCGTAAGATGCAGAAGTACACACCAATCTATCTCACGTCCGCTTTTCGACATAACGTTTCCGATTTTCCACCGAGAAAAACATAATAGACGCGCTGATCATTCTTCCTCATTGAAACACACACAAGAAGGTGGTCAACCGGAAGTTATTGCGGCTACAGAAAGTTCCGCCGTTACTTGTTTATGTTTACCTTGAAATACTATATATTAAAGTAATAAACGGTTTAAAGTAGTCAGTTCATTATGAAAAACGTCCCATAATCCAACGCGCGGTTACGCTGACGGCGACGCCGCTCAACCGTGAAACGGGCGCATAAGAGCTGCGTTCTAAAGCATATCTTGAGATAAGTGATTGGCCTCTCGTATGTTCTTCACAAGCTGGTTAACCTTCAGCTTGTCACGTAAGTCCTTGGCCGACGCCTTGACTTTTTTAGGGAGATCTTGTGCACTCGCCTGAACTTCTTGAAGACAGCAGTGCGGAACTCTTCACCAAAGAGCATCTTCTGATGGACCACGAGTCCTCCCTCATTGTCAGTCGTGAGTAGCTTGGGTTGATTCTTCTTGCAGTAGGTCACCACTTCGCCTGTGCTTGTCGTTTCACTTTTGTTGCTTGCGTTTTTTTCTGGAGAGATCAACGGCCTATAAAAAAATGCACAGATCCCTTTCTTCCGTAACAACTTTGTATGCGAAGGTTCTCACGAGGCAGAGCTTTGCGCTGGGTTTTCGAGTGGGGAGGAGATTGAACTTCGGTCCAAGTTCCTGGACCTCGGTAATTTTCTTGGGGCCTGCGCTGCTCCCAAGAAGAGAACTTTTTTAGAAGACGTTACACTTATTCGCAGGGCCCTTTTCTTTTGGCCCTGTTTCTTCGCGCACTTCCGTCCAACGATTTATCAGTAAGCCATCTGTGGCGTCGTGGTAAAACATTTTTTTATAATTATAAATGGGGTGCGGGTGATCCGTTGATATAATAAGCCCCTTTGTGTTCAGGCTTAATTTGTCTGTGATTTATGTACCACTAAGGTAAAGGGTTTAACAGACAAGCTTGATTGAGCGAGGAAGTTCTATCGGGTGATAAAGCTTAATATTTTTAGCATGGCCACGTTACAGATTTCATGACGGTCCATTATCATTCCCCACACCGGAAATAATACGATCAGCGAGAGAAAACAAGAATACTGTGTATTTCGCTAATTCAATATTCGAGCATTTGTATATTAGAGCAAAGCTTTCGTTTTCTGGTAATTTTCAACGCACTGCATTTGTACGATTATCGCAAACGCTAAAATGATCTAGACGAAACGACGTGTGACCGTATAAACGACGTGTGGCAATTCAATACTGAAAATCGTGGCACGTGAGCAGATTAATCCACTAACCAGAACACTTTACTCGTAGTCCCTTCAACATAGTAATCTCTTATATTAATGCGAATATTAATGCGGATAGCATTCTTTGGCTACTTCACGCACTTTTCGTCTATGTATCTATCTGGCTATCTAACCTCTTACGCCGCGGGTCGATAAATAAATAAAAAAGACCGGCGCCGGCTGGGATTCGAACCGTTGACCCTTTGATCAGCAGGCAGACGCGCTAACCACAGAGCTATGAAGGCAGTCATTCAACGCACTCTAAACGGTTGTTTATATCTTTACCATAGGACGCGCTTTACAGCGCTGTCACAGCTACCGGTGCGCGCGCGTTCCATGCACGAGGGCTCATTCCGCTCTCGTGAGGCTGAGCACGGCCGCTAGCTCACCCTCTCCCGCGCTCGGGAGAGGGTGATGTAGCGGCCGTGCTCAGCCTCACGAGAGCGGAATGAGCTCTCGTGCATGGAACGCGCGCGCACCGGTAGCTGTGACAGCGCTGTAAAGCGCGTCCTATGGCAAAGATATAAACAACCGTTTAGAGTACCGTTGGTTGAGACTAGCTGAGACGCCAGAAAGTCTGGTCGGTACCATTTTGAGTGTTTGTGCGTATGGCGCGTGCTTTGCTCGCCTTCCTAAGTGACACAAACGCACGTGCTGGGCTGCGGAGATCGTGCGCAGGGCTGTGAAAGTGTCAACAAATTTAGAATCGCCTCAAGAGTGGGCTGGCGTATCTAGAGTGTGCCGGCTACCTGACGAACGCGCATAACTCCGCACCGTTTGATGCTATTCGCATTAACGTAGATAATCATTCCCAAAGGATGGGTTCTGCTGATTTTTTATGCATCGTCGAATACGATCTTTTTTGTTTGAAACAGTTATGCTGGTCAATCAATGTATGTTCATTACTTCTGTAATGCCGTTGTTTCCTACTTGAGCTCATCAACACATGTTGACTAGCCATTTTCATACTTAGAAACATGTGAGTTTTCCACTGCGTCGAGCGTGTTTTGTTCCCAGATTGCATTGTAAAATCAGTCTTCTGATACCTAAGTTATCTTTACTAGAGAGGCAAGATTTTTTGTGCCTTATTTAGTGCAATCGGACAAAAAGGTGTCTATTGACGTTTCTCCGATTATGACGTTATTTTGCTACATTTTGTTATGGAACATGCAGCAGTTTAACTGTTTGTCGTTCGATTTATTGTACGCTCTTTATCAATGGGCACCGTGACTGCTATTATCTAAATGTCTAATATTTTCTTGATTCAAATATTTCATTCAATTCCCGAAACACTTTTTGGTCAGGGGCGGAAATATGCCTGTAATCACATTTGCACTGTCTGAATAGATAGGCTCGCACTGCAGCCTGACTTGCTGAAAAGAAATCATTTTATGTCACGAGAAACACATCTTGCAACGCACAGTGACAAAAAAAATTTATGCGCAGGAAGATTTTTGCGTCACCGAGGATAAAACAAGAGCAAGGTGAAGAAATCTGAAAATGGGAGGGGGGGGGGCGAAAATGGCTGTTGGCGATGACACCCTTTGAGCCGTATGACTAATTCTGCATTAAAATGGTTTAAACTGGCCATGCTTATTTGAATTTGGCAACTGCATTTTATATTCGTTATTTACAAGCATGCTGAACCTCTGTTTGAACTTGTACTCGAAGCTATTAGGAATTCAAGCGAGTCAATGTATTGTCTTCTTTTCTTTCGTTACTTTAAAGCACTGGAATGAGCCTCACAGTGGTGTAAATAGGTTAAAGGAGTATGTTGAAAGGGCCACAGTTTTAAGAATTTAATATCACACCACTTTTGCTACTTTTGTAAGGTAATGATTTTTATTCCTAGTTTTGCAAACTTTGCGTAAGGAAATGTTGTTAAAAATAAAATAACTTGCCGTAGTTGGTCGAGCATTGTCGTGTAGATGATTCCAGATCGGGGCGCGTACAAATCAATGCCCATAACTATGTGTGCAGGTGATGGAGGAGATGATTGATATTTGCTTTGTTCTTTCCGGATTGTCTGTAGTTTGAATAAGACGAAAATAACGAGTCAAAGAACCGGCATCTTATCCCATTCGTTGCATATGGCGCCAATACTCAGTAGGCCGCAATTCTTTTTTTTCGTCCACACACCTATGTTTTGGGACCAAATTTGGCACCTCCTTACCACGGCCCTAGGACACTGCTTTCTCCAAATAATGTCGAGCGAAGATTTAATGGAAGGATGAAGCGGTGCTATGTACACAGGATTAGTGACATATGATTACATATGCGTGACAATCTGTCTATATAAAAGAATACTTTAATAACACCTTGACGACCTCTGTTGGCACATCGGCGTTTACCATTTTGTTTTCTTTGTGCCTATTATAACATTTCATTCTTTATCAGAATGCCCTAATTTTTCCGGTTTTACTTGAAAAGCACGAATAAACATCTATCGATGTCGAAATGCAAATCGGTTAAGACTTAAATACACCAATAAACAACCATTGGAGATAAAATACAAAATTGGTTAAAATAAATTGTAGCGATTCACTACTACAGGGTCAAAAAATTCAAAACTTTGTGAAAACTTACAAACAAAAATTTCCTAAATATTTCGCGCCTGATTTTAGTGTTCCTTCAAATATAAACATTCAAATTCACCGGCATAAAAAAAAAAATTAAACGCAAAAAGACATTCATCGATATTCCTTATAAACGAACACCGGAATATAGGAATTAGTTCATGAAGACAAAAGTTCTACTTTCGCGATGCGTATGAAACGGTATCTGAAAGATGAATTTGTAGCTGTATGAAGAAGGAGTTTATTCATTTTCGTAACACACAGATGTAGGGCCCATAAGGCAGTTACCAAACATCTTTTTAGTAACCTACTTACCAATGAAGGAAGAAACTGATCTACTATTTATCATATTCTCGTGAAAAAAAAAACAATTTGTAAAATATAAGTTAGAGCCGAACTAAATTAAATTTTTCTTCTTTAACTGCCACTATATAAAAACAGACCATGCGCGAGCGTCTTTCCTTGGTCGAACCTAAAATTCGACTATCTCTACCTCTCTCTTACAATATGTAAGCGAATTCGAAATGTTATACCTGCATGAGAGCAAATATTTGATAAATACCACTCTCGCCATTTCGAAATATGTTCGGATTCATCTCAACCCTCTGCACCCCGTAATGATGAATTCCAGCGTTCCAGAGTGCCTGGACTGAGGCCGACCCTTCTGATGTCTCTATATCGGTTTTCGCCTCAGCCGCCTCCCTGCAATATATGGAGAAAAATTAAATTATCATAAAGACTGATGTTTCACAACTGAGAGACTATACGCAATGATGAACATCGGAGAAAAAAGTGTTTTTCCCCTTAGATTCTCCCCAGCCGGTGCATAAACCGTACCCCGTGCATTGTTCGCGCATGATAAACACATATAAAGCACAACACGCTAAAACAACAACAAAAAAATCCGCTTTATATATACACTAGAAAACAGGCCACATCACTCAAAACGTATCTTTAATATAGTGTGTCGCTCACAAACTCCGTCACGTCTAGTCGCGGTGAAAGATCTTGAAGGAATTGGTCATTGAATAGTGTGCACCTGTAGATAATCCACGCCACGTCAATTTTATTATTATCTAAAGTCCGCTTTAAGTATATCTTGTAAATTACGGCACTTCGAATGTTGTGTCATCCTTGGAATATTTGCGTAAAATAAAGGCTACGCCTTTTCTGCACCGCCAAAAGCGGAACGCCGTAGGTCGCCTTCCCTGACACCAAGGAGAGAAACGACCCCGCCTTGGAAATCAAGACGTGCCCTGTAGCCTGACTTAATTATTGCTAGCCTGATGGACATACCTAGTCCCCTGTGCCGGTTTGTTGGTCAATGCAGGCATCTCTCCCGGCGTGTAACTTTACCGCAAGAGAGATTTCCAGGTCACGTGACAGGCTTCGTGGTGGGAAAGGACCAAGCGTTCCAGACAATTTTCGTCGGAAGATGCAAATCTTGCCTCTTATTTTCTTTGTTTACACGATCTTTGCAAAAACACTCTTATATTTTGCGCCAAACGTGTCCCGCCGGTTTCTGTGATCGGTGACTTTAATATACCACGCACGGCTTGGGGCTACTTCTCTACCAGTACACGGGCCAACTGGTAATGATAACTTTTGGGGAAGTTCCATTTTTTTCTTAAATGGACGCTGACAGGTTACTTACACTCGCCAATGTTTTTATTCGTAAAAAATATTTGAGAGCCCTACCACCCAAATCACGATTCGCGCTGCTCGAAATTGGTTTGGCCGAAACTGGCCGGATGCAGTCACGCCTCACTCTTTTCTCCATGGTCACGTGCCGTTTTTTATGGTTTAGGCACACACACCATATACAATCAAGTCGTGGGCCTATGAATGCACACAAGTAAAATTAAAAAAAAGATTTAAAAAAATCATTCACAAGTTTTGTGGTTTTTAGTAAAACTGCAAATACGTTGAATGAAAAAATTTAGACGTTTACAAATTTCTGTATTGCGAAATTTTGATTTTGCGATTTACCGTGACAGAGGGTTTGCGAGAGGGGAGGGGAGGGTACAGAGGAGGAGAGAAGGGCGCAAAGAAGGACGGGACGGTATAGACAAGGACAATGGGAGAGTACGGAGTTTCCTCCCCTCCTTTCTCTTCCTCGCCCTTTCTTTTTCTCCCCTCCTTCTCCTCCTCTGTTTCTCCTCCTACCATCCTCCACTCTCCCTCCCCTCTTCCTCCAATCTTCGCCCTCCTCCGCCTCCAAGACTACTCCCGCTCCTCCATAACCTCCCCTCCTCCCACAGTTTCCCCACTAAATTTAGCTGGAATATTGACGCCACGTGAGCTCAATCCCAATTCCGTTTCCCCGCTTAATCAAAGAAAATGATGGGAAAAGACTTCGTGTCGCGTCACCTGCGAACAAATTTAGTTTCTCCGCTAGATTTATCGGGACAATTGACGCCACGTGACCTAAACACCCATTCAATTCAGCGCAAAATTCAGCGGTAAACTGAATTGGTGTTGCGGTTACGTGACATCCGTTTTACCACTAAAGCTAGCGGGGAAACTGAATGCGCAGTGTTACATTATGGGACGTCACGAAGCTAAACACCAATTTCAGTTTCTTCGCTAAATTTAGCGGAGACTTCATTTGGTGTATAGGTCTGCGACGTCCCAAAATGCAAAACGCGCTTACGCCGATGGCAACGGCGACGGCGACGCGACGCCGCGAAACACGGGAACAAGCACCTAAGAGCTGCGCTCTTAGAAAACGTCGCACAGATAACCGGAAGCACTCTGTACATTCTCTGCGTACTTCTCAACACGGCGTCGAATCGCGGGAGTCGCGGACTGAACGGCTGAATGAAAGCGGAATATGCGATTGCCGCGAACAACTGGTATGGGACCTCTGTGTCTGATCTGATCGCAGTACCGGGGAATCTGTTTAGCTTCGAGAGCGAAATCGTTTGTCGATGAAAACAATTTGTATTGATTCCCGTCGACGGGGCCGTCCACCAAGCTGATTGGCACGAATACATCGCCGAGTCGTCATCCTTTTCCTGGCTAAAGGCATCGCTCGCCTAACAAACACGAATTACAAAGAGCTTGAAGAGCGCGCGAACGTCAAGCACCAAATTGCTTGAATTTTGCGTTCTTTTTGCGACGTGCAACGTGCGTGATTTTCGTCGTCCTCAAACGGACGGAAGAGCGAAGAAAAATAAAAAAGGGAAACGCGGTCGGATGTTACGAAGTGACTTCAGTTACAATCTCCTGCTCTAAATTTATTTAATCTCGGCAGTCCAGTGTCCTGTTTTGGTTTCGAGCAGATGCGTTTTTTTTTTGTTTTTTTTTTTACTGTGATTAAAATGTTTGTGGCTCGGTGGCAAAATATTGATTGAGTTATCTTCTGACGCCATATTAAATCGCCTTAAAAAAAAAAACATTTTTCTGCGGTTTCAGTGTTTATTCAGGGCTGAACTTCACAGAGCCAAAATGCAACGAATAACTGATGCACTTCGCCCGGCGGCACGCTCGCTCTGCTTGCGACGCAGCATCAACTGTGTTGATTCCACGCGGAATGCAAAAACAGCTGGTCGAAATTCGTCGATTTTTTCCAGCATATTTGCCCCACGGATTCCAGCCTTTAAACGCCCCAGACATGCCGACATGTCGTGGTGCCTACACACATTGTTTTCCCTCTTCCTTCGACCCGGTGTCTTGGCTAGGCCATGCGACCATCAGCTAGAATCAAGAAAATGACTGTTGGTGTATTTATCAAACCCCTTTATCTGGGTCTCGACCCGGGTCGCATCTGACACATACGCCGCCTGCGTCGCGTGACTAACTGAGACACGCTTCGCTCATCGCTCAATGGTTTCTTGCTATCAAGTTTCCAGAAGCCTTATTCTACACGGCGGGGTCATGCGAAACCAAGGGACCGTGAGGAAGACCTTCATTTTTAGCGCCTTTAAAGCGTTGGTGTAGCGCACATTGTGTGCTATGGAGCGGAAAGCGCGCTCTCCAATCTGGCCTTTAATGCATGGCTTGCCAGCGGACGGGATTCTCCGCAATTCGCGACTGAGGCAGCCCGTTTTTGTTTCCCAACTATGACTGCGCTCCTTATCCTTTAGTTGATCCTCCACCCTTTCCTCTCATCTGGGAGGAGTTGCAGACGTCTTCGATCTTCGTGGCGTCCAGGCGCCCCTCACTATAGCTGAGCTACCTGCCGCGGTTGACCAGGCATCACCACAGACTGCTGCCGGCCCGGACGGTATACCCTACAAGCACATAAAAACATGGACGTACTGGCCTGGGATAGATCTAAGACACTCTCAATGCAATCGGGGTCACCAGAGATGTTGCTGACTCAAGGAAACGTGTAAAGAAGTGTGGCCCTTGCCAAGCCTCCAAATTCTTCTTGCTCTCTGGCGAATCTTCGGTTCCTTGCTCTTACCTCGATTTATAAAAAAAAGACCTACTTAAACGAATAGTGGCCAGTCGCCTCAGTTGGTGTCTCAATCACTTTCAATGGTACCGCCCGGTACAAAATGGATTCCGTCCTCACTTTAATGCTGAGGACGGCTTGGATTCCATATTTTATCAGCCAGTGCTCATCGGTCGGCCCTTCCATTGCGTTCGCACGCTGCTCGCCAAGGATGTATAGCGGTAATACGACATCGTGAGAAATGCGCTTAATTTTTGCGTTCTTCAGTGGCTTCATCTATCTGAGCAAATTAGCTGCTTCGTCAGATTCATTTTAGAGCGCAGCTCTTAGGCGCCCGTTTCCGGCTTTAGCGGCGTCGCCGTCGCCGTCGGCGATCGGCGTCGCCGTCGGCGTCGGCGTCGCCGTCGCTGTTGGCGCTAACCGCGCGGTGCATGATGGCTAAATTTTCCCGCTAAATCTAGCGGAAAATTTTCTCCGCTAAATCTAGCGGAAATTTTTCCCCGCTAAATCTAGCGGAAAATTTTCTCCGCTAAATTTAGCGGAAAATTTTCCCCGCTAAATTGAGCGGAAAATTTTCCCCGCTGAGTTTAGCAAAAAATTTTCCCCGCTAGATCTAGCGTAAAATGTTTTTCGCTAAATTTAGTGGAAAATTTTTCCCGCTAAATCTAGCGGGTAAAATACCCCCTCCTTGTGGTCACGTGACCCCCAGGAGCACGTGACCCCCCCCCCGTGCCCTTTCCGTCCTCCTCAAGAGCTGCGCTCTAATTCGGAGTTACAGGGAGTTGTAAACGGCTTTCATTTTTTCAGCATCGCTCCTTTTTTCTGCGCCAAGGCGGAGCCAGATTTGGGTACTTTACACTGAAGTCGGGGGTGCCATGCAATGTTCCGTCCTTTCCACGTTGCTTTTTAATGTACAGTTCCATTATTGGCATGGTACCTCCTAGCTGTCCCAAATGTACACTTTCTGATATACCCAGATGATGTTACGTTGTAGACAACTCACTCCTTCTAGAAAGTGGTGAGACAACGTTCCTGCAGGTGGCCCAGGATGCTACACTAACGTTTTGCAGTTCGCAGGGTCTCACCCTCTTATTCGAAGATATTGTATACCTGCCCATAGCTAACAGCTGGTCCCGCCGCCAGCTCCATCAGAATACTCACAGGCTTACTCTTGTTGTCCAAAAACTAAATGCGGTGTTTACACTTCATTCTCTTGGTGTGAACTTGACTACTTTGTGCTCCAGCGTCCCCCTGCCTCTGAGTCAGCCCGAAAGTGAGCTTCCAGCATGCTGCACTTGTTTTGTTGTATCTCTCAACAGTCCAGGGGAGAGGGAGGCTTTCCACGTAGCCCGGATGTTGGTACGTGCTCGTTATTCCAGCCTCACCTTGTATGCCTGTCTCAGGGTCAGCACCTTACCAAGTCCCAAATGCTTCTTATTTTGAACTCTTAATTCAGAAGTCAAATTATTTATAGAGCCTTTCTGAGCTAGCATCAATTCATACACTTCAAGCTGAGGCGCAGTATATTAGATTGGACCAACAGATTCATCAATGATATCCAGCCCTGGTCTTGAAGATGGAAGTACGTACGAGGGGCGTTCATAAAGTTCGTATTATCGGCACAAAAAATTAAAGGAAACGGAACAAAACAGGCATCAACATGAGCGTGCGTCCCTCTAGTTTCCGCACAGTATAAACATCGCATGCTATAGTAGCTCGTAACGCCGCTAGGGAGACGAAACAAAAATGGCACCGCCCGTCGGTGCCAAGCACATGCAGTGATCCGGTTTTTTTTTTCATTTGAAGGGAAGCAATGCCAAGGATATTCATTCCAATCTGGGAGCGTTGTTCGGGACAACGTCCCAGTTTACGACACTTTTGGTTAAATGGCACAGACGCTTTTAGTGTGGCCAAATAAGAGGAAAGCATTTCAAGGACGGTGACCAAGTGATTGCTGAAGTGGAGCGATTCCTGAACACTCAAGACGAGGAGTTCTACAACAATGGCCTCCGGCATGTGGTGCATCGCTGGAAAAAGTGGGTAACTTTTGGTGGCGAACATGTAGAGAAAGTCTCAACTCCTACTCGAGTTTGATTGCTGAATCTCTATTCCTTCGTGACAATAATACGAACTTTATGAACGCCCCTCGTATTTTGGCCTCGAACTTCACACATTACATAAATCCATCTGCGCATTTAGTTGGCTTCAACAATATACGGTTACCTTCGTGGCACCACAGCCAAGTCAACGACAAGGCACCTAGAGGCCGGCCTGCAGGCTTATGCAGGTTATGTTCTATGGGCATCAATATGTTTTGTCCTCCATTATAAGTGTTTGAGG
The DNA here is from genome assembly GCA_037355805.1 of Ixodes ricinus. NCBI lineage: Eukaryota > Metazoa > Arthropoda > Arachnida > Ixodida > Ixodidae > Ixodes > Ixodes ricinus. The sequence continues at coordinate 24,033 of JAZHYW010024193.1, forward strand.
ACGCTGGGCTGGTAGCATATGTGGATTTTGGACTTTTGAACCAGGCTTTATAGAGCCTCGTTTGCCCTTTAATACTGACAGTCAATTGAATGTTTTCATTCATCATGGCCACCGCTCTACCCATGGTGCTGGCAGAGATAGTGGCCCTTCAGGATGGTGTAACCGCTCTTTTGGAATATATTGCTACACTTCGCCCGTCCCATGTCCTTTACTACACCGACTCAACGCAGGTTGTCCCTGCCTATACGCCGTGTGGACCGCGCCTAGAGTGTGACTGCGCACTTTCATCGGATTGTGTCGAAATTCCCTTTTTTGAGTCGGATTCACCACTCTAGTATTTCCCACTCATGCCGCGGCGAACGCTGCGCTGTGATCCTGAAGGAATATTTTTTTCCCGCGTTCTCTTTTGAAGCTGCCGGCCACTGACAGTGTGGTCATTCGCAAGGAGACTTTGCGGCACACCGCACGAGCTCTTATACTTTTGTGTGTTTCCAGCCTTTCTGGCTGTATTACCCGTTTAGAAGAGGTTTCGCTTCGAAAAGTCTGTTCGAATGCGGTGATGGTGATGTTAAAATCATGAAGGTTTTGGCATTGGTGCACTAGGAAAGTGACTTCTACATAAACCAAAATCATCATGCAAATACATGAAGCACATACATAACCCATCAAAGAGACTAGGTCATAATAAATCAGATTACTGGATCACTCCGCTATTCAAATAGAAAAATAAGGCATGTAAAACACTACGTGCTGAACATGACTAAATACAAAAAATAGAGTTTGATATAAGGATCATCTTTAAATTGCTTACCAGAATGAGAAGTTCCGAAATGTCGCGTGAATTAACACGGGATACGAAACTGTATGCTGCCAAATATATTGTTACATAATTGTGAACTTGATTGAGATTTCTGTAAAAACACTATCTCGGAAATTTCTGGGGTCATATAAATTGATGACATTCCAAACCTTAAAAACATAATGGTATTCGAAATATTGTCCTCTGTGAAAATGCCTATCATTGACTATGCTATCCAAACGTCTTTGTACCTCTTCAATAGGCTTACATTAGCTTTTCGATAAATTGTTTAACATGGCAGTAGCAAATTCAAGTCTGGGCCTAATCAAAGCACATAACAAGCTTAACATAGCATAAGGTGCTCGAAATTGCCAAGCCATTCCTGAAATCATGCCAAACACTTTGAACCCGGCACACACAAATGTTAGCGACATAGGGAATGTCACTTGGCAATAGAATAACACATCACGGTTCCTTATCACATCAGCTCGTGTAATAATAGTCTTTGAAAACTGTATTTAAAATGCAGGAAGGAGAAATACAGGATCAACAGCTTTCGTCTCGTTGGCGTGTTTTTTTCTGCTCCGTCCGATAAAGTGTGCTGTTTATACAGTATCATATCTACGCCTTGAACGTGAGTTAACTTTTGTTTTGTTAGCATTACGAGGTAATCAGTTCAACGAACACCATTTTTAAATACTTAAGAAGGAAAACTGCAGCGAGTGGCAGTCTTTTTCAAAAGAAACATGTAAGAAATAACCTTATGTCATCGGCAAAAAGGAGCACAGTAGTAAATGTTATGAAATTTCAAACATAATATATATATACAAGGTCCATAACGGCTGCATCCGCAATATCGGGTCACACCACTGCATCCATCTTCTGTACTCTTTGACAAGCACTTCTCCGGGAGGCGGATTTAGGGCACCTTCTATAGATGTGCCCGGGCCTTCAAGCGGCGCGTCGACGCCATCTTAGTCGGTTGGGATTCTGTCCTTATGGGCCGCCAGTCTTTCAACTTTTGAAACATGACCTTCTAGACTTCTTCCTTCCTTCTAGACTTCTTCCAGGGAAAAGGATTACGTTTTCACCTTGAGCAGGCGCTGCTCTGCCGCCTTCTCGGAGCACCGCGCAGGTTCATAACAACCCCGCTGCTGTTGGTGCCGCCGCTGTTCCCCACATTTGTCTTCTGCTGCCCCAATCGAATTGGCTCTGCTAAGCGGCATTTTCTCTGGTGGTTGACTGGCATTCGTGAAGCTCTTTCGAGACCGGTGGCTAAAAGATTCGGTTACATTGTTCGCGCATTTGATGACGAAAATGAGGAAATCTACCATGAAATAATCCTCCTATATTGAAAGGATTATATGAAATAATCCCCTTTTTCATTCTTGACGCGAAGCGAAATATAAATTGAAATATCAACGAATGTTTGTAGCCTGCTTAGCACTGCAATTTATAATCACAAGCATCATAACGTAAACAGACGCAAAAATACGCAATATGCAGACGGGTGGTCAGTTAATACCCAATTATTTCATAAAGGTGATTTGGTCACTATTAAATACGTTTGCACGTTTTGCACAAAAGTATACCTCGCTCATCATAAATATAGCATTGATCAGTCGCCTTTCGTGCTCTGTTCATTCGTAAATGGTGGTTAGAGTATATTGAAACGCACTCAGCGTTTTGTAATGGGTCCTTTATGCTTCAGAAGCTTCCACATCGAATGCGTTTCTTCCTTGTTTTCTGCTAAACTCGGGCCGTTTATCATTTTTCTTCTTTGAATATATTTCACCTGCGCTCGTTGTAGTGACCGTTCGTAGCCGTTCTAGCAGACAACAGGCACGAGAGTCTCAGCAGAGCCACGCCGAAGGAGGGGCAGGCGCTCCGGTGTTCCCGCTCATACTGTGCGCGATGTTACCCATTTGTATAAAAGGAAGCAGCGGTCTGCTCACCCCGGCCCCCTCCGAGGCGTTCATGCAGGCCCGCGGATGACCGCAGTATATTCAAAGAACGTCTCACACACAGATTGTTGATACCAACGCGCGCAAGTAAACACGCTTATGGAACCGGCATGGCGTTGCGCACCAAAGCGCTAACAAAAGCACCTGAAAGTATGAAAAACAAATTGCACCAAAACGCGTGTTCTACCGTCATACTATGTATTTTACATTGTGATCACCCGCATTATTATTTGTAGTTCCCCGATTCCCGACTGTGTAAAGGTGATACAATTAATTTGCACTCAGATATATATCACGCCTAGTGTGCCTGCTTAATATCGTCCTCATATCGATATAATTACATGGACCATAATGCCGAAAGTCTTTGGCGCGTTGATTTAGGCTGGTTTGATTCGGAATTTTTTAATATCATAATACGCGATATACTGAATCCACACCTAATGTAAATGGTTCTAACATGTCTTTTGAAAGTTTTACGCCAGATCAAATGTTTGCATTAAATACTCATTGTGGCTTCTTTTACAGCGAAGCTGTTTATGACAAGGGTTCCATGGATTTTTCATGTGCTTGACCGAAACCTCTACACTTGCACCACAACACGCGCCGCACGCGCACGCCTTCCCCGTACAAAATATTCAAAGTAATTAACCAAATCAAAGCGTTGATGAAAGCGCTTGCTAGATGCAAGTTGTTTAAGGATTTTGATTTGGAATAGTTACTGCTGCAGCGTGAGGTGCGTGGAACACTATTCCCTGCATTCTCCTTGATGCTTCCGTAATTTAACAGATTAGTTATCAATGGGCACCATTTCCAAGTAGGTTAACAGGTAGATAATAAAGGATTCTGAAAGATTCACGCGCTGTGCGACCGCGTGGGGCATGTCTACGCTCGCACCACCCTCTCTTTGTCGTCGTTCCAAGTGCTTCCGTGCCTATAATGACCTGGATATTTAGTTCATTGCAAGTATTGCTTAGAATATAACTTATACAGTTGCGGGTCTTTCAAAAGCAATTGGTGCAAATTCAAAACGATTCACATGAAACTTACGTGTAGTTTATAAAAAGTCCAAATTCCGTCTTGCTTTTTTGTCTCGAGAAATATCTGATAGCCCACAGGAACCACTGAATGCTAGTGTTTTGAATGCCGAAGATGGTCACATGGAACTTTTGATTATAGAGACTGTCCATGAAAATGTAGTCGCATACGCCAGGGCGCGTTGGCCTGTCGAAGTGCCAATACCGAAGCATGTACGAGCAGAAAATAGGTTTCCAAACCATGGGTATCCCTGAAAAAGTAGAAAGCTGTATTATACAGCTAGCATATCACTTGCCGAGTATGTCGCACAGCGCAATCATCCTACAATAATCAAAATATTGAAAACAACTCGGTAAGGACGCCAAGTTCGAAAACATTATTTTTGATATTGGTATTATGCAAAATATTCTTAACATCTTCCGAGAGCACCAAAATCTTATGTTCGCTTTGGCAAGTTAGGGAGTCCCCCGATCTAAACTAACTTATACCTTGGACGTCACTTTATGACGCTGGGGCTGTTTCCGCGTTTTATTTTGAATATTGTTGGCATTTGGCAAGCATTCGGGCTGCTTTAGGTTTCAGCGTAGGATAGAGTTTTGCCCCTTAAACATATTTTTGAGCACGCGCGTGGCAATATTCTCGCGCTTCTAGTTTCGGCTCCTTTGTGACTTTGAAAAAATTAATATAGCCTTCCGCATATGTGCAGGGCCGATAGTTGTTACTTGGGCAGACGCTAGTTTATTGGCAGATGACTTGGGGTGATTACGACCATCGGTGTTACTTGTGATATTCCTATTAGCTTGACCGCCAATTAAGGTATTCACACTCGATATGAACGGCCGTCGTGACGAAGTCGCAGTCGACCGCGTCAAGCCGCCTTATCTAGCCAGCATATCTTATTGATCTGCTGCTGAAACCCCTGCCGCCCGTCTGCACCTTCGAAGCGTACCTCTAGTCCGAACGCATTACATGGGCTCTCCCAGGAGTTCCAGCTCTGCAGGCGAGAGCCTTGTAGCGACACTCACGGTCTGCTCAGGCCCCACAGATGATAATGACGAGGTAGACATGGCTCGACAGCGCGAAATGTTAAATATTTAACTTCGAATCCAAAAGCTGTTCGAACTGGTTTCTTTCGTCCCAGCTCCGACAAACTTATATGGAGTCTCTTCTGCAACCTTTTAGGAATGGCATTTCTTCAGCAATTTTTTATATATGAATACCAATATAAATGGCAGAGAAACAAGTATGATATTCTGTACCTGCGGACACTTCGCCTTGTATCAATGATTTCATTCGCGGCTGCCTTTTTTTAATACAAGGCCGCCGCGCACTGCAGCCGAGGGAACAGAAAGCTGCCTGGGCCTCGTAGCGCTGAATGCTGGCGAAGTTGACCCGCCTGTGATAATGCTCAACATATCTCGCTGCCATTTAACAATATACAGACTCAGCAATCGCAAGCGCCGAAATTTTTCTATTAGGAGATCTTTTCGTTTTTCATGCTCTTCCTACTTGCTTCTTTTTTTGCGCGCTGCTGGGCTGGCATGGCAAATCTGAGCCTTCAGGCTCTAAATCACCTATTGAAACTCTCTATAAATTATCAATGCACGAAGCTGAAGTGGAAATGACTGTACAGTGGTAAGCCTATGTTTTGAATGAAGCCATAAAGTACGAAGACCTTTGTTCGAACACTGATTCAGGTCTGTTAAATTAAGAGCCTGAGCCAATTGTTGTTCGTATGCTGCGTGGATCAAATGCAATTTAAAAAAAAATTGGAAATGACTCTATTCGAGTGCATGACTAGATTGCCGTAAAGTGAACATGAAAAATGTACAGCTTCTTAGTGAAAAACGCACCAGGCCAATCGCTGGTGTGACTTGATGTGACACCAGACTTTTTCACAGATGTGATTTGGGACATTTTCACACCAGCAATTTGGTGTTCTGGTGTGACATCAAGTTTTGTTGTGGTGTGAGATCAGAGAACTAGTTGACTAAGCGTTTCCTTACTTACAAAAAGTGTACAATGATGAGTTTGACAATAACGCTAATGTTATAACTACTTTATTAAAAAATAAAGTACAACACTGTAGCATGGGAAGCTTTACTGTTGTAGGGAGTTAGCCGTGATCAACTGGAGCTTGTCCGGAGCCACTGGCCTGCGTCGAATAACCGGACGCCCTATCGTTCCGTAATTCTTGGCCTTTCAGCTTGCGGTTGACTCTTGTCTGAGTCACGCTGATCCACTCCGCGCACCACTCAGCCCCAGATATCTCCTCATCTAAGGCGTCAGATTGGACAGATGGCTCGATTTCCTTGTCCAGCTCTTTCAGAAAAGCATCCTTAAAAAGAAGAATATCAAATCTTTCTTCGAGGTCGCCGATGTCGGTTGGATCCGTAGCCTGCAGGGCGCCAATCTCGTTGATGGTCTTTGTTGTGGCGGCTCGCAGGGCAGTCTTCTTTCGCTTCAGGCAGTCGACGCCCTCCTGGCTGGTAGTAGACATGATCCGGGCATTAATTTCCAGGTTTCGGCACCAAAAATTGTAATAATTGCTAGCTTTCTTTGTTGTTCTGCTAATAGACCATGTCCAACTATCTTTATCTCGTCGGAAGTCAGGAAGCGCAACACCACACATCTTTCTGAATTCAACTCACAGCTAAGACTCTTTTTTTTTGTTCAAACTTTAAGAGGAACACAGGCAGAAAGGGAAAGGGAAACCACCGAGAGGCGAGCGCCCAAAGCTGCTCAAGGCCGCCCGGGAAAGCGCTGGGGACGAGGGGGACACATTTTGAGCGCAAAAAGAGCACCGCGTGGTGTCCGGTGACCACCAAGCCGGGAGAAAACGAGGCACCACGTCGGGGGAAGAGGCGTCACAAAAACTAATAAAAAACACGCTCGCAAACAGCGGGAAAAGTCAACAAGAAAACAACACTAGTCTCACGTCACACTGCGTGGTGTGCACACCAGGCTGCCTGGTGGGCACATGAGCCCGTGTAATGGGACACCAGACTCTATTGCTGTGTCCACCAGGCTGGTGGGCACACCAGGCTGGTTACCTTGATACACCTGCATTGCTGGTGGGCACACCAGTACTTCCGGTGTAACACCAGGATTCTTCGATGTCACACCAGGATTGTCTGGTGTATATTTTATTGCGCTAATTCAACATAATAACATGAAACAGCGATAATTGTACCAAAGAAGCAACAAACCGGACAGGAATGAGCGCTGACACACAACTATGTATTTTTACTCATAGACACTTAGAAAGAAAGCACACATTGTTTGACATGGTCACGCGCGCGTCTTCTAGGTATGATATCTATGCATCACTACACGCACTGGACATCCATTGTCAGTCTCAGTAATTTTGGCTCCTTACTAGACAAAGCCACTGACGCTGAGCTAATGCTATTTTTGTTACTTTTCTTTTGCGACTTTCCAAAATTGGGATTGTATTCAAAGATGGTTCGCATCGACACTCGTTTCAGTGAACTGACATTGACAGTGACTGTGACTGTGGCTTTTAGAGAGTACCTGTGCTCACGAAACCTAACGTTCAGGCAGCATCCGGTTTGCCCGGTTACAGTGGGAGGGCACCTTTCAGTTCAGTGTAAAAGGTGCCTGTGCGAACCGTCTTTGAATGCCACCGATTTTGGGAGCAAACAAAGTAAAAGTGACACCTGAGACGCTTGTTGCATTCCACATGCAGAGAGGAAAAAAAATGCCTTAGCTCAGCGCCATTGGCATGGTCCAGTAAGGAGCTATAATTCCTGAACCTGACAATGAAGGTCCAATGCGTGCAGTAATGCGAATATATCATCTGTAGAAGATGTTCGTGTGGACATGTGGAACAATGTGTGCTGTCGTTCTCCTTTTCTATCAAAGAATAGAAAGTTGAGAGTCAGCGCTCTGTTCCTATCTGGTGTGTCGCTTCCTTTTATCCCTGTTTCAGCGGTTTTATCTCACTCTGTTTAACAAACACCAACTAGCCCAGCTCACAACCTTATTGCAACTAATTCATTTGGGATTCACAATTTATGTTGTGAATGTCACTAACCTGTTAGACGTAGTACAGGATTCATAAATACCACTTTTTATATGTTGCACTTTTTTATTGCTATGTCGTAGTGCGCAAGTTCTATGAATGTCTCTTCACTTTTATTGGGTTAATGAGTAAAATATGATAGTCACAAGTTTTAAAAATATGCATTCTATCAGGCGACTATTTCGGAGCAGACATTACTGCAATGGGAAATACTTGGAGACTGTTTGCAGCTACGCGAAAATACGTATGGGCTGAGTGGTTCAGCACTGACTCAGCTCGGCTTACATAAACCTCCTCATTATACAAACGCCCGAAAAAGTTGTTCCCGAGCATAATGGGATGATTGTTTTGCTTAGTCTTGATCTGGGCTGTCTCCATGTCTGTATTTATTCCTTTCCTTATGGATGAACTTATCGCTTAGCGTGCTCTTGGAACGCATGGAAAGATTACAAGAGGAGTTTCTGAAGAGTACAACTGTTTTACTACAAAACAATATGACCCCTGTGTACAAACGTTTTATAAGAGCACTGTGTCGAGGTTATATAACACACACACAGATACACACACACACACATATATATATATATATATATATATATATGTATATCTTTTTAAGAATCATTATAGTTTTAGCCGAAATGTATCGACTTTTTATAGACAGTGTATATTATAGGATAGAGGTTGTATACAAAAACAAATATTCTCACATATTCAATGCACATTTTATAGCAAGTAGTCAGATTCCTCTATTGAAAAAAATGCAATTCAGTGCTGATCCGTTCCGGTACCCTCTCAGCGCTGCATAACCCTCAGCCCATCAAAACACCGAGCGCTTCAAACCCTTCCACCCTTTAAAACCATTTTGCCCTTCATACCTTTTTCTACCATTCAGACCCCTCAGCCTCTCACACCCCCTCAAGCCTTCAACTCTTGAGACGCCCAAATGAGTGGAAACAGAAAAAATATAGTTTATAGCGTTATAATATATTTATTTCAGAATATAAGTTTCACATTTTTGTTGTAACTCAAAAAGACTATAGGCACTAACGTTCCATCAAATTTTGGGCACAAGCAGCTGCATAAAAAAGCGATGAGACCAAATAAGACAACCCAATTTTTTGTTGCGAAAGCTATCTTTGCAGGCACTTACAATGTCGCTAGGAGCATTTTTAAGATGTACGGTAGTTCAAATAAAACCAAGCAGGTCCACCACCCCATACATAGACACTCTCAGTAGCATGTTTACTGTAAACTACCAACGCTAAAGCAACATCTGACGCCGTTGAGAAATCCTGAGCAAAGTAACGGTGCCGTCCTTGGTGCCTTCGCGGTGATCTCTGTGGTGTCTTTTGCTCACTGAATTCTGGTGAATCCGGACGGACGAATAATTGCACGAAACAAGTCACTGTGATGCCGTGTTCTTGATCCGCACACCCGAATGCTCTAGATAATAGGTCCCACGCTTGGGACGGTGAGCCGACACTGATTTTCCCTCGTTGATGCGCATTCAGTTTGCGCCTTTTGACGGAGAAAAAAACAACAGGGCGACCAGCTTCCAACACAGACCATTTCGACTGACTGAAACAAGTTATATTCTAACAAACAGCAAAAAGTTCATTTTCAGTTTCCGCACGCGCCATTTGTCTCTCGTGAGCAAGGACTTGGTGTCCTTGGGTGTCCCGAGTTTACTGAACGATACGTCGCTCATTCAAAACCAGCGGAAGGAAAACAGCCAAGAGTTTAATATTCGAGAGAATATTTTAATTCGCAGCTGTCACCTGCTATGCCTCACATATTTTGGGGACTACAAATGAGTTCTTTTGATTGATTGAATTTATTTTTTTCAGATATCAGAAGCACACGTTTTTGGTATTAGAATAGGTTATGATTAGGGGTGTGCGAATATTCGAAATTTCGAATACGAATCGAATATTTTCTTTATTCGAAACTTATTCGATTCGAAAATTGCATATTCGGAAGTTCCCAAATATTCGGTCAAAGCCGAATATTCGGGGAAAACGGCGAATATTAGCACAAACTGTGAATATTCGAGCAAGTAACGAATAACCTGCCTGCCACGCATTCCCCTATGAATATGTCTATTCACTGAGAAAGGCGATTCACAGAGCAGACCGATAACGCACTGCGTGCGTTATCGGTCGGCTCCGTTTCTATCTGCCCGATGGCAGCAAACAGGATCGGTTTCGGTTTATTTTTCACCAAGCCCTTTGCTGTTTGACACTTTTATAACGATATGTGATGTAATTGCGCGTTCCATATTTGATACAATAAAATAAACCTCGAGAAGGAAATAGAAATATAAAATAAATCTCGAGAGTGTCATCTGATATAAATGTTTAAAAAAAGGCTATGTGCGAGCGGAACATTTCATCGCCAATGACAACAACTCCTGCCGCTCGCCCAGGTTCGAGTTTGACCAAGTTCGACTTTTTCGAACCTTCAACGTGATGTTTGACAAAGGTTCGACTGAAATCCAACTTTTGTGCGCATGCGCGAAAAAAAAAAACTAGTTGACTTTACTTGGCGTAGGAAAAGTGCAATATTTGTTGGGTTTTTTGGCATCATTGGTTCCCAATATTAACTAACGAAAGCGTTAAAAGCGCATAGTTTCTCTTTTATATCGTGTAAACATTGGTTACCATTTTATAAAATATAACATAAAGTACTTTGAAATTTATTTGTTTCCCAAAATTTGAAATATTCGTGTAGCAGCCGGGCAACACTGTCCATATGTCGAACTTCTTCGAACTTTAGTGAAATTGTGCAGGTTTCCCGAGTGAAAGGGTCTTTCTACTGGCAGAAATGTTGTGACGGCGCGTAGGGAGCGCTTACTTTCTGAACACGTCAAGCACTCTATTTTCCTACACGATAATTTGCAATGAGTGCATTACTAGAAGTATCTTTAGCCAACTGCAACAAAGTAAAATGCAGTTGCATTGATTTATTTTAAAAGGAAATAAAACCTGCTGTTACGATCTTGTTTTGAATTTTTTATTACTCGACACATATTCGATATTCGATTCAATATTCGAAGCCCGTTTTTTGTCTTATTCGTAATTCGATTCGTATTCGAAACATTTCAATATTCGCACACCCCTAGCGCACACTCCTAGTTATGATATAATAGGCTAGTTAGGTATTGAATAGTTAGTATAGGTTATATATCGAAAATTTATTTTTATATCAGAAACACGCGTTCTCTATATTAGAATTACTTTTTATATTCATTGAATATTTGGCTGAACCCTGTAGAGATTTACTACTACTATCATTCTGGACAATGTCCTCTGGCATTTCATCGGGAATCTATATTGTTTGTCACCTTTCGTCTACAAACAATCTACTCGCTGTTATTTGCTCTTTCAGATGAACGTAGTATCTGAATAAAAGTAAAATTACACCAGTTCTTTTTCATCCAGGCAGCGAAACATTTTTATTTTAATCAGATATTGTTCCGCAATCCACTGGGAGTATTAGACGGAAAACAAAACGTATGTAATCATTGATCTGGAGAATTCGCCGCCACAATTCAAAGCAAATAATTTGTATTATCCAGTTACCGGATTGTGGGTTGTTTGAGGCCGTAAGGAAAAGTTTTGATGACGGTGGCGTCATTCCTTTGCAGCAAGACAGTTGATATTGTTTCAACATGACAGTTGACAATGTCCTAACGGTAAGAGAAGCGTACCTAAACAACACCTTCGATTTGTATTAAAACAAGGGTGCTCAAGCCCCTGTGGTTGTCGCCCGCGTGGAAAGTCAACCTCCACCTGCTCGTGGTGCACCCTGCCAGCTTCTGTGCTGCAACGGAGGCTCCAGCGATTATCCCTCTACTGAGGGTGGGCCCCATGACAGGGGTCTGCCCTAGGGAGGGTGTCAAAATAAATATCACGACGGCGGCGGTTGTCGGCGCAGGTACCCTCTCAATCGTCGTCGACCCACTGGTGTTGTCCTAGACTTCCCATTTGGGGGTTGGGCTGGTGTCGGGCTCTGCGGGGTCCTTCCTCCCTGTTTGTCTCTTCCTGGGCTGTGTCTGGTGTGGCCCCGTTTTTCCTAAGTACTGTTGCTAACTGGCTGTTTGATGAAATTCCCACTTAATCTAAGGATCCAATTCAATTATATCGAAATGGCTTTATATCGGTTGTGCCCATTGAGGCTTTACCGATTGGGGCAATTTTTATGTTCAATCTTTTTACAATTTTCACCTTACCAAATTTGTATGACAGCAAGCATTTCTTACAACAAAAGTGCATCTGCATTGAGTCGTGCTTGGCCCCGAAATATGTAACATATTTTGGCAACAATAGATCGCACGCTTTGAAAGACTCTCAGTGTTTCTACTATTTTTAATATTTTAGACGTGTAGTTGACTTTTTGATTGTTTTAATGAACGAGCATTGTTCTGTACATTGATGAGAGGAATTCACTTTTGAAGTTTTATAGGCATCACGAGAAAAAAATGAATTTGCGCCTCACGAACTGGCTAACCAGGGTAATCCACAGCTTTTTTTTTAATTTATGTTAAACGTCCTAGACATACACGCGCGTTGGATGTGTTCAACACGGCAGCAAAAGGCACTTCTAGCTTACGATTATGCCTAATATAAGGTAATGAAAAGAGGAATAGTCACGTTTTGAGAAAAGTTGGTTGAGGAAGTTGTGCACACAACGGATGCAGACCAGCTTTCAAAGCAAAGTAATCAGAAGATTGTCAGAGGGCTACCCTGAATACGTTCTTATAACTGTGGTTGAATGCATCCTTTAGAATGTAAAAGGAAATACCAATCGGCACAGATGCAGAAAACGATCAATACAATTAGGCCCCAGGTTTTACCGTATGGGCAGAAGAGGTCGCACAAACTAAAGGTGGCGAAACGCATCGGAGTACCACTCTTTTTTTTCATCTTCGAGCACACTCGGACAAATCTGGAATTGTATCACTGGTGACATTCATAGGAGGCGACACGGCGACACGTATCATGTGAGCCTTTGTTTATTACGCCACGTAGTTGGTATGTAAAACCACCCTTGCATGTGGTTAGTTGTACGTAGGACCAATAAAATGTGCGAATGACAGACTAAGAAAGCACGCTGCAAAATATAAAGACGAATAATGGAGCTCATTCTGAGGAAACAACTGTTTAAGGAGAAGTGCCAAAAAACGCAGGAGGGAATGGAAAATTACTTTTTTCGGAAATAGGGCCACCCCACGCGCAAATGACATATTCATTGCACCGTATACGTTTGCCCAGAGCACCTGGTAGAAGTTACCAGAGAGTGGGTGGTAAAGCGTGTATCCCCGGACAAGCTGCACGCCTTGAAGTAATGAAGGTGATGAGAAGAGTCTCTTAAATGTCTGCACTTTCCAGATACAGTTTCGTGTGCTGTCTGTGTGTGTGCGTCTGCTTCCTTGAGTCCGTTGGATTTATATTTTGCGCCTTGCACTATGGCTTTAGACGTCCACCAACTAGCCGAATTACTAGCTCTTTAAGTTCAAAGGCTGAGTTCATCGTGGTACCAAGGAAAACACCTTACAAAATGAGACTTTTGAGGGAACTGTCCTCCAAGTGGAAATGTACATGTACGATATAGCACAAAGTGGGCTCTGAAATGCAGGCCAAGATGGATCCAACGTTGGCAGCGCACGTGGGTTTTATGTAGGCTTTCCAATCTGGGCCCAACGAGGGTGCACTTGGGCAACGAACCTGAGGCGCCCCGGGTGAGCCTCAGGGTGGCCCAATTGGGCAGCCCACATGGTAACTCCTCGTGAGGTCCTAGTGTATGTCTTCCTGGGAAGTTTTTATGGAAGCCGCTAGGGTGCCAAAGGGACCCTAAGTTGGAGTAGCCTACTTGAGATCGTTTCCCGGAGCCTTTATCACATTTGTGGTCATTTGTTATTTTATCATTTTTAGCACGATGTGGGGTATTTCAGTGCATTAAAAATTTTGAACGTCTTACCTCTCCCTTTGTGGCTACTGAGAAAATATTATATTTTAATAAATTTTACCTGCTAAAAAAGACACTTTTGTGCATTACCATAAAAATTTTGAATATTATGCGTATAAAATTAAAGAAAACCCTTCCCGGACTGTGCACGGCACTGTCGCCTTTCCAGCACGCCATAGACAACGTACTGGCCGGCCTCAAATGGCAGAGCTGTCTCGTTTACCTCGACGACGTCGGGGTATTCTCGGCCGACTTCGACAAGCACCTGCAGGCCCCTTTCCGCACGATTCTTCAAGCAATCAGGACGGCCGGACACGCCCTCATGGCAGACGAAGTGCCGGTTCGCCTACGGCGAACTCATGTTCCTAGGCCACGTTGTGAGCAACGAAGGTGTTCGTCCCGACCCTGAGAAGACTAGAGCCGTAGCGGTCTTTCCAGTGCCAACCCGAAACGATGGCCTCCGAAAATTGCTGGGACTTTCCACTTGCTACAGGCTGTTCGTTCTGGATTCCGCCAAGCTTTCTGCGTTACCCTCCACGCGTTGGCACGTGAAAAGCCTGGAGAGCCCAAATGCGAAAATGGGGAGAAAGAAAACAACAGGCTTTCAACCCGCTAAGGCTACAACTGCTAGTCCCCATCGATTCTTGGCAACTCCGATTCATAAGCCGACACGAATGCTTACACGGACGCCGCAACCACAGGACTCGTAGCCGCGCTGGTCCAACAATAAGGGACAGAGCAAGTGATTGCCTACGCGCAAGCCGGACGTTGTCGAACGCAAAACAAGACTAATGGACGACAGAAAATAAACGTCTGGCCGCCGCCTGGGCCATCACGAAACCTCGGCCGTACTTATACGGGAGCACTTGCTGAGTGATGCATCCACCACCGCTCGGAATACTAGTTAGCGAGCGTGAAGAGACCCATCGGGGCGCCTCCTCGGTCGATAGAGCCCGCAAGCAGGTACAACGTGACCATGGCCTAAATGTCGGAGCCGAAAACACAGCGACGACGTCCAGAGCACCCGTCATGTCATCTTCCGGCTTTGCCACAGACTTCGTCGAAGGCGATCACTTTCTCCACCATGAGTGGTAACGGTATAGCAGCGCTCCAGCGAGACGACTCCTGAGATGCGCGCACTCTCATCGACCGCTCGGATGAACGACGTGGGTAGCATTCTTTGAGCCTTCTCACTTGCCCTGCCAATATTCGCAGTCCGTGGGAGGTGTTCCCTACAAAGTGAGCTT